>JABUQX010079203.1:0-5000 GCA_015478945.1 Trachelipus rathkii | reverse complement strand
CATAAACCTAAATACAATTATTTTTCTTCTCCTCATTTTTTCATTCATTTGTTTCAATTAAAGATTTGATCACATCCTCTCCCACTCCTAAACGCACCTTGTCTTTGCCAATCAGTCCTCAGTCATTCGACGCACTATATATATATATATATATATATATTTATTAATAATAAGGTGTTTTAGTAGTTGATTGTTAATATAGTAATATATTTATAGTTGTTATTATCTAATTGATATATATATATTAGTGATTGCACTGGAAGTAATTTTGGCGGAGGCCGGAAAATGAAAATTTTAATTTCCGGCCGGAGAATGAAATTTTCATTTATACTTACCTCTATATATATTATATATATAATATATATATATATATTATTATTATTATGATAAATATTTATGATATAGAAATATATATATATTATATATATAAAATTTATCAGATGTGGGCACCCCGCTCATTTAGAGATAGTCCGAGAAAACGTAGTCCGTTAGCGCTCCTCCGCACTTATTCAGACCATCAAACCTCCGCTATCGCAATTCCGCAATGCACGTCTTTCGCTAATAATGTGTGACTTCACAAAAATTTAATATTAATACTAATAGTATTATCCATACAAAAACTTATTTTAAGTATTATATGAAAAATTCATGAATATTACAAAATCTACAAGATTTCCACTCCCCTCCGATTCGCTTCAAAGGACAAGAAGATTCATTAAATTACCTTCAAAAAAGATTAGTGCTCAAAATTAAAAACGGTTTTTAACTGACCTCCCTTGCCCTAAAAAATCCCCCCAAAACTAATATCGCTCTACACCGCAGAACCTAGGGAGAGTTGTATTATATTTTATGAACAATCAAAAACAAATTCTGCCTTGCTGAAAGGAAAGATTCCTTGTGAGGATGCAGGTGTTATTCATTCCAGCAGTCCATTCTATTTAAGGTCCCACCTAAATCATTCTGCCCTCCCTTCTGAAATATTTTGACCTCCCTGTCCACCCATAAGAAAGGTCTATTTCGTCCAAAACTTTAGTAGAATCCATGAAAGCCTCGACCCTGCAGGAGTCGATGCTAATGCACGTATCACTTGCTATATATATATATAAATATATATATAATATATATATATATATAATATAATTGATTATAATAATATATATATATATATATTTATTTATTATGTATGTTTTATATGTTTATTTATTATATTTATATATATTTTTTTTTTTATAAATTATATATATATATATATATTATTATATTATGTTATTTATATATATATAATATATGATATATTTATTATATATATATATATATATTATAATAATATATTATATATATATTATAATATATAAATATATTATATATATAATATTAAGAAACGATACCATAGTATCGGTATCGGTATATCGCATTTTTGATGTATCGGTATTCATATCGGATCGGTTAAAATGGCCGATACTTACCGATACTATTACTTTTTTTTTATATATTATATAATATCTTTATATCTTTTATATATATATTAATTATTCATTTTTTAGTTTATTATATCTGTTTTTGTTACCAAGTATGTTTTTTTCTCTTAATCCTTTTTAACTTTATTAGCGTTTTCCAACTTGTCTTTAGCGTTTAAAATTACCTATTGGACAGCCATTATTATAATTTATTATAATATTATACTTTTTAGTTGATCAATAGTATTTTTTTGTTGTACGCCCCAATTTCGTGAGTGTGTGAGTGCGCGAGTGTTTTAAAACTTTCTGGATTATTCAAAATCTTGGATATGGGCTTTGGATCGGGATAAAACGTTTCTAAATTCACTTTGGAAGAGGATTTCCTCATCTCTAAAGGGATTTTTACAATTTTCCTTATTTATTTTTTTTTTTTTTTGTATTGCATAGAACCCAGAGTCCTGTCGTGTGCCTGTATAATAACAGATTGCACAGCGTGGCTTCTTGACTGTACAAACATCAATGATTGCACTCTAACTCTTATGTTCTGTGCTACTGTTCTCCTAACAGAACAGATTTCATGCCTTTTTGATTACCTTACTTTTCCCGAGACTGTTATATCTTCCCATCCAAAATATGAGTTCCTCTATTAAGATTTCAATTACACAAAACTAATTGTTGGTCCTCTCTAGCTAGTAGTGGTAGGAGCCGAATCGATCCTAGTATTTAACATCTGACAACTGATTAAAATAACCTACAACATCCGGATGTTCCAACCGATTCTAACACACTTGACCTATGTTCACCACTAGTCCTTCTTCTATAAATACGCCACCTTCGCTCCTATCGTAAATCTGACACAACCTTATATCACTTAATTTTAATACTTTCTCTCCAACATCTCATCCTGCCCTATGCGGTTTTCTGCACTTTATCTGCCGAATTTGAAGGCATGCGTTGCTTATAAGCAACTATAAATTAATGACTGCTTTGACTCTTAAACGCTTCAGATTCTGCCGATAAATTGGGAACTTGTTGATGGGATGAGCAGGTCATTCCTTCTTGGACTAAATCTTTTTCTCTTCTCAAAATCCATTGGTTCCGATCGTACTTGTTCCCTGCATTCAGCAAGACAATCTTATCGGGTGTTAGAAAAATTCTCGTCTCCTATCACTCTTGCCAATTTTCATTCAGCTAAAATCGTTGCAGGGATACTCTTCGATAAGCAAAGCGGACTTTCAAAACGAAATGCGCTGACTCCTCCCTTGTTTCCCTCTAACAAATCTCTCTGCCTTTTCCAAAACATCCTTACAAACTCGTAAATCATCCTTTCCTCTCTTATTCGCTCTATGATTCTTTGTAATACTCCAACCGAAAAGCCAATCATCCTTTTGGCCTCTATTATAGTCAATTCAACCCTGGACATTCTGGTATTCCTTCCTTCCTCCTTTTCCTTCAGGTTCCTAGCTTTAACCTTCATTTATTTGATCGGTGAGAGCTCCTGAAAATCTTTATGATACTTAGAAGCGTGCCCGATGGATTCCTCTCCGATTTTGAGGAGTGGCTTCCGTGCTGACCCCACCCCTCGTCCAACTATATTCTCTATGCCCTACTAGCACTCTTCCCTCAGTGTTGGAAGCGCGCATATTCCGAAAAAATGATGCTGCTCTGATCTTAACTTCCCCTTAGCTCTCACTGTATTCTTTCTAAATCTTTGAACCTTCTTTAACTTCACTTTCTTAATCATCTGGAATTTTCCCTTCTTTCTGATACCAGACGGCTTTTCTGCTGAGATTACTGGCGATTATACTTTCCTATTAACAGATTTATGGTTTTCCGCCCTTAGAACTACGGGAAGACTTGTGTGGCGCTTGACATATCCAAGCATTTGACCGGGTATGCACGCGTCACTGCTCTCCAAGCGCCCCTCCTTTTGGGTTTCCTCCTTCTCTTTCTTACTTATGTCTAGCTTTCTTTCAAAATCGCTCAATGTCGGCTGTTGGCTTCTTTTTCTGTCAATAGGGGTTCCTCAGGTTCTGTTTATCCTACTTTATTCCTGCCTTTCATCAATGATCTTTCTCACCTGCACATCTAACTCTATCCACTCATAGGCATGACTTGACCCTTCATTCTTCAACTCATACAATTCTGCTCCCTCTTTTATTCTAGAATTGTCTCTCTTCTTAATCTTTCATTATCTCGTGATCTGATAGAATTCAGGTTGGGTCGGTCAGCTTGTGAATTTAATTCTTTTAAAAAACCAACTTCTAACAAATGCTCTCTCTCCTAAGACAGCTTAATTTCTATCTCGACGGTTTTCTCGCTCTCAGTTGACAATATAACATCCTTGGCCCTAACATAACAAAAAAATTTTTTGGAAACCCCCCAAATCACAGTGGTTGCTAGGGCGCCCTCAAAGAACTCTGTTTAGACAGACTTTTTTCCTCTTCTCAGTTACTCCACCTATACAAGGTTCTCATCCTCCCCTGTATGATACTGCCTTATCTGTGGGAGGGGCTCTTTTCATTCCGGCTTTTGGATATTATCGAGTCAAAGGCCAAAAGACTTTAAAGTCCTTACTTTCTAGTTCACTTGACCCTTATATTTCGCCTGTTGTTCTTTATTCCTTTTCTTAGGTACTTAGACAAGCTCAGGAACTATCCACTCGCGCTACCACCACTTTACGATCGCCCTCGTAGCACAAGGTGCTGTGTCGCACAGAGTTGTGTTTGAGTTAGTAACTCCAGATTGGCGGCTACGTGCTTCTTCTTTCTTGCCACCTCTTTCTGGAATCTCTTCCATCACGTTTCTACTTCAAATTAATTCCCCACTTAAAGCCTCCCTGCTCATCTGCGTTTAATTTGCGTAGATGGATTTAGCGTGTCAAACACCCACTCCTTGAATAGTTCTCTGCCGTGAGCGGCGGTTACAACTGTAAAAAATAAAAAATAAAAGTTTCTAATAAGGAATTCCTTATAAGCTAGCTGAAACCCACAAGAATGGCACCTCCGACGTAACCACTTTCTAGAATGAATTAAAATAGCATAACCGAGAGCTTGCCTCGCTTGACAAAAAAAAAAAAAAAAAAAAAAAAAAAAAAAAAAAAAAAAGAAACCAAAGTAAGTCCCTTATCTGCAACCTGGCAACAGCACTGCATATGACGATGGGGCTTTTCAGCAAATAAACCTATTGAAGAGGATTTGGATATGTTACTTTGATAAGTTCATGGCCGAAATTTCATTGACATCTCTTTCACCTCTCAAAGAATCACTCCAGGACCTCTCATCGTAAAAACTGAAGAAACAGTCATCAAGGAGCAAAGATAATTAAAATTTGCAGTCTGAAAGATGAGGCTCTACGAAAACGAGATGCTGCCTACAAAAGAGAATCTTTTCATGTGGTGGCATAGCCAAGGTTTTCATTAATATCAGTGCTTGCAGGCAAATAATTATCAGCACCTCCTTCATCATCAGAGAAGTATTATAGGTACTAGGAATGTAAACACCCCCAAAAAGGAACATCTCTCCCAGACACTAGTGAAAAGCT
>JABUQX010079202.1:50000-53838 GCA_015478945.1 Trachelipus rathkii | reverse complement strand
TGATGAGGAGAGTGGCTATGATAGGGAAATGAGTGACCCATTTGAGGACGAAACCGACTCGTACAAAACTAAAGGTAAAAAGAAAACTAAGAAGAGGAGAAACAGGAAAAGGAGGACAGACAGGAAGTATACAGTAGAAAATAGTTCAACAGAAGAACATGAATCCGAAGCCGAAAGTGAGCCAGACAAGGGAGGAAAAAAGTGGTTGAAGAAACTTGTAGAACTAGAGGAATCAGGAGTGGAACATCAGAAAGCAGTCAGTAGGATTTTTATTATATTAGCAGGAGAAATGATAGAAGTTATGAAATCATTTAGTAGGGCTAATGTAAAGGCGGTAAAACCCCTAAAGTATGGTAAAGAAAAAGTGCAGAAATTTGATGCCTTTCTAGAAGATTTCGAAAGGTATGCAAAGGAACAATTAGGAAAGGACAAGAACCGTTGGGTGGTAGAGCTAAGAAATTTTTTGGAGGGCCCAGTTTTGAGAACGTATTATAGTATTTATAGGGCTAAAATAGATTATAATACCATTACAGCCAGGTTAAAGAGTTGGTGCAAGGAAGAAAAAGAGAGCGAACAAATAGATTTGCAGAAGGAGTTCTGGAGAATGGAGATGAGGAAACATGAAAAGTTAGCAGAATTTGCACTCAGGGTGCAAACCACATATGAAGCAGCTACCAAAGAAGAGGATAGGGACAAGCAAGTGTTAAAAAAACAATTTTTGAATTGCTTGCCAAAAGGAATAGCTAGGAGATTCAAAATAAGAATGGGAGGTGAAAAAGAAAGTGTTAAGGTCCGCTGGAAGGACATATTGAACTGGGCACAAGATGAGGATAAACTGAATGACCATGAGGAGGAGTCGAGGGACGAGGCAATCCCAATATGGGCAACCCTACAAAATGAGGGAGATGAAAGAAAAACGTATGCAGATAAGGTGCGATATGGTAAACCAGTGGTGTACCAGCAAGATTCATATTCAAGAAGAACAAATAGAGGAGCATATGAAAATGAAAGACCAAAGTGTTATCATTGCAACAAAGTAGGACATATGAAACGAGATTGTTGGAGGTTTAGAGGATGGTGCTTAAGATGCGGTAGTGATGAGCATCAGACAAGGGAGTGTGGTCCTCGAAACAACTACAGACGGCAGGACACAAGTAGACAAGAGCAGGAGGAAGGAAGACCCTTTGAAAGGAGATGTTTTTTGTGTGAGGAAACAGGTCACTGGAGAGACACTTGTCCCTTAAGAGGAGAGATAGAGGAATTGAAAAAGAAGAGAAAGACGCAACGAGTTTCGGGAAACGAATCCGCTCCGTCCATACTGCCGGGAACAAGTCGGAGCGATCCACAGAAGTCATAATGAGTTTTTCAGGAGCCAGCCCGGTCAATCAAGGTTGTGTGGTGTTGGACCCAGAAGCCAAAGAATTTGTAAGTGAACAGGCTGAAGATACTACAACCGAGTTACCACAAAGGATACCTAAGATAAGGGATAAAGGGTTGAGCATAACCAACACAACGATTGGAGTATGTATCAAATTGGACTCAGGATCAAGATAATCCGAAGAGGATAACAAGGAAAAATGGACGTGGGAAAAAGAAAAAAGATATTTGGGATTTAGTAGAGATGGCTATAGGAGAACCTAAATACAAGGAAGATATAGCCACACAAACTGAAGCCATAACAATAGATAAAATGACCCAAACGGAGATAGAGCTGACATCATCGCCTATTGATACAAATGACTTAATGGATTGGTTGGACTCAGCGCAGTCAGAGGTTAAATCAGATGAGGAAATTAATTTGCAAAGGGTCGAGAAGTCATTAAGATTTCCAGATGACAGCTACACACTTGTAGGGGACATAGCAAATGATAGTGAAGAGGATGACATGGTCTCAAGAAAGGAAACACCGGAACCAGTTGAGGTATGTAATATTAGTCAAAGTAATTACATTAATTCTAATAATGTTCCTTTCTATACCCCCAGGTCAATTCAGGAGGAGTTATGGGAAGTGGGTGAAGACCCTGAACGGATGATTTTAGAGGACCAATCGGAGGAACAGGGAGTGGATCCACAAGGAGTAGAAATTGGGTACCAGGTACCAATGACAAGATCTAGAGGTCCAGCTCCAGATATACCGAATGTCCAAATGAGAGTATTGGAGTATGAGAGAAGGGCGGAGGAAAGACGAGCCTCCATCGGAAATTAGGTAAGGTTGTTTTCTTTTTTGAGTGGTGGAGCTATTTTTTTTCTTTTTAAGATTGGTTCCCAATCTTGGAAGGGGAGTAATGTAGGACGAACCAACTAAATTCATAGCATTAGTTAATACTTTATAAAATAAATAGATTGTCTTTCTGAAAGAGTTAAAAAATTGAAGGTTTTGTGACCAAAATTTAAGGAAATAAATATTCGCAAAAGTTCGGAAATTGTGACGAGGAAAATTACTGCTAAAGTCACGAAATTCCAGTTACGTAAAAGGATTTGGAATTGTTTAACTACAAACAAGTTTAATTTTCCCCAGTATCGGGTAAGAGTATTTCTAAAGTTTATTTGTGAAAGGTTTAGTCATTTTTGTTATTTGTGGAAGATTCACTCATTTATTAAAGGAATGATTTTAGGTAGCATTTTTGAAGTAGAAACTTTAAAAGTATATTTCAGTGTATTGTGTTCAAAATTGAAAACAAATTTAATAGCAGAATTCAAATTCACGTATAGGTAGTATTTTTGAAGTAAAAACTTAAAAGGATATTTTGGTGCATCGTGTTTAAATTTAAAACAAATTTAATAGTAGAATGCAAATTTACGCATAGGAAATATTTAACAGTTAACGAAGTAGGATTGTCTTAAGATTTCGAATAGGGTATTTTGTTAGAGTGAATTATGAAAATATTTAAACGATATATAGGATATGTCAAAAAAACGGACATTGGAATTTTCCATGCATTTAAGGAAATTCGTGTATGAAAATTGGGTGAAAGGTGACAGATGTAATTAACGGTACAATCTGTGTTTAAATTAGGTAGATTATTAAACGGATATTTTTATTGGAAAAATATATATATGTGTGTGTGTGTGTGTGCGTGTATGGGTTGTGTGCGGGAAGCACACAGGCCATGTAGGTATGAGGAATTTATAGCACACAAGGATGTTTTTAAACTAATAGTACACACAGACGAAAGGTTAAGTTTATGCAAATTGGAAATTGTGAGGGAAAGTTACCGAATAGAAATTATGGTGATTATTATTATTATTATTATTATTATTATTATTATTATTATTATTATTATTATTATTATTATTATTATTATTATTATTATTATTATTTATTATTATTATTATTATTATTTTTTATTAGTATATCTGTGAGTGTGGATGCACGTGAAAGTAAGTAGTATGTTTGTTGTTAGTATGTTTGTTGTTAGAAATGTATGTGGTTTATTTTAGTAATACCGATAGGTATTATTATTATTATTATTATTATTATTATTATTATTATTATTATTATTATTATTATTATTATTATTATTATTATTAACGGTGTTAGGATAATTTGTTGTTACTAATTCGATTTAGGGAAATGATGACGGTATAATACAAATTTATATTGTCATTTTCAGGGTGCCGGTTGCGGGAGCAAATCCAAAGGACAATCGTGTAGCTAAGTTAGCCCCTTTAGGCTTAAATCAAACAGGAAGTGTGGGAGGCATCGTGACGGTGACGACTGGCGCGTTTGTCTCACCCATCACTCATCTGGAAATAACAAATTTGGATCGTGCTGTTGGGGCTGAGTCGATCATTAGCATAACGAGCTGTTCCTGATGCTCGTAAGGAATAAATACTT
>JABUQX010079202.1:27500-42500 GCA_015478945.1 Trachelipus rathkii | reverse complement strand
ATATGCTTAATATTGTTAATTTTGAGTTCATCCCTGAATTCATTGGACCCCAGAGCCCTAGACAAGATGTCTGCCCCTTTCACGAATGTTCTAGCGTTATCAGAGTAAAGGAAATCTGGGATGGTATATAGGTTACAAAACCTTTGAAAAGCTAGTAAAAAATTTGTCACACCCATGTCAGGGACTAGTTCTAAATGAATTGATCTTACATTAAGACATGTGAATAATAGGATAAACATCTTGTCCAGTTTACCTGTAGTCTCATTAGTCACAAATATATGACCAGTAAAGTCAATGCCTGTGAATTTAAAAGGCATTACTAAATTCATATGATGTTTAGGGATGTCAGTGCACTTAGGATATTTAAAAGCATGCACATTGATTTTTTTGCATAACATACACTGATTTAAGACCTTTTTTATTGCTATGCGAGCTTTGGGAATCCAGAAACCTTGGTTTCTAATATAATTTAATGTACTATCTAATCCCAAATGCTGCATTTTTTTATGAGCCTTCAAAATTAATAAGGTGGTGAAGTGGTGGTATCTTGACAAAAGGATAGGATTTTTGATATCATAATTAAAGTATGTACATTTAGATATTCTACCCTTTGATCTTAAAATGTCATCACCATCCAAAAATAAATTTAAGTTATTAACTAGGTTAGGTATTGCACCCTTTTGATCCGATTTTAAAAATGCAATCTCTTTAGTATATGAAGAGTTTTGTACTTTTTTGATCCAATATTTAAGAGCTTTTTTGCAAGGGTCTTCCTTAGTAATTTTGCTTAGAAACATAAACAAATAACTAGTTATATTTATTACTTTTTCAAATTTACTAAATTTATTTATTTCCAATATTTCATCAATATTATTATGTTTATTATTAATTACATTAGTATTAAAATTTAATGTAGCAAAATTACTAAATTCTGGAGAAAGTGAAAGCATTGGAAATTTTGGCCACCTCTCCAGATCCTTACAAAGCCACTCTGGACCATGTTTCCACATATTTAAATTTTTCGCAAATTGTTTAAAAGTTAAACCCCTGGTCAAAAGGTCTGCTGGGTTTTGAGCAGTTTGCACATAGTTAAAAATAATTTTTAGTTTATATTTACTTCTGATGTCATCACACAAAGTGATAACATCTTTTAACCTGTTATTAACATACTTAGCCTTGACCTTGGTTTCACCTGTCAAAAGCCAATTAAGAACTACTTGTGAGTCCACACCTATATTTACATATTCAAAAATGATGTTAAAATAAGAGTCTAAAATAGTGGATATGCATTTTAAAGCTAAAAGGACTCCTAATAGTTCTAAGGTTGGAATACTATAGGTCTTTTTAACAGGTGTTACTTTGGCCTTGGCAAACAAAAGGTTATTTTTTCCTTCACTTGAACCATATGCAACAAACCCATAACATTTAGCAGAACTGTCACAAAATATATTCAGACCATAGGATTCACTTTCATTCACAACTTGACGTGGAAACTCAATCTTACTCAATTCATTTAAATCCTCCTTCAGTTTACCCCATTCAGTCAACATTTCCCCAGGTAATTTTTCATCCCATTCTTTTTTAGCTTCCCAAACACTTCTCATTAACAACTTCCCTCTTACGGTAATAGGTATTGTAAGTCCTAAAGGATCAAACAACTTGGAAGTTTCAGAAAGTATCTGTCGCTTTGTACTACACGAGCTCCTATAACTTACTGACGACACATGCAAGGAATCTTTCTTTAAATTGCATTTATACCCAAGCACCTTTTCATACTCATTTTCATGCTCCACATACCTACCATCCATTCTCATACTCTCACACAACTGCTCACAATTACTATTCCAAGAGCGAAGTTCAAACCCACCCTGGTTCATTCTTTCAAAAGTAAGATGGTACAACTTTTCCAATTCTTTGCAATTATTGCCTGTAAAAATCAGGTTGTCTACAAAAAAATTAGAAGACAAGATATCCCTACACTTATCATCAGGGAACTTTTCTACATGATGTTTCATTATATAATGGAGAATGAAAGGGGACGCTGTATAACCGAACAGTAAAGTTTTAAACCTGAAAGAGATTAATTCATCATTCTGATACCATAAAAAACAGAATTTGTTTTTGTCATATTCGTCTCTTAATTTGATAGACAAAAAGGCTTGTTTAATGTCACTAAGGACAACATAATTATTAGTTCTAAATACCAAAAGTAATTTTAAAAGGGAGTTCATTAAATCTAAACCAGCATAAGAAGCCTGATTCAAGGAAGGGCTGTCTTTAGATATTTTAAAAGAGCAATTAAAGACAGGTCTTATCTTAGTTGTGATCTGCTCCTCACTTCTTATTATAGGTCTGTGAGGTATAAATATATAATCACATCTCTTAAATTTAGGAATATTTACAATTTCAATTATATTATCTTGCAAATATTGAGAAAAAATATTATTATAACTTTCTACAAGTCCTTTTTGCTTAAGAGAAGAATAGACTCTATTTAATACTCTCAAAGAAATATCAAAATTTGAAGCAACATTTTTAATTTTTTCTTCTATCCAAGGAAGTTTGACATAATAATTGCCATCCTGGAAAGAAATATCATTCTTAAATTTTTTAATCATGATCTCATCATAAGAGGCTAGATCATTATCCTCTTTAGTAGGAATACCAACACTCTCCATGGACAACAAATATTCAAGTCCATGTTCTACTTCAGAATCATCATAAATATTATCAAAAGGGTGAAAATAACTTTTAATAGGATTTAAAATCAAATTTACAATGGTTTCATTTACTAAAGCAGACTCCTCCTCTTCTATCAATGGAGATTGCATATTCACTTTACTTACTTCTATGATTTGATTTCTGGTTAAAAAATTTTGAACATTACCTATAGGTATAAACTTATTTGCAATTTTAAAACAACTTCCAGACATTATATTAACTAAATTAAAAGAAGGAAGAAATTGAATAATGTCTGTGCCTAATAAACAATCTATGTCAAACATATCATGGTCTCCACTGTCATAAAAAAAAGAATCAGCTAAAGGAATACCATTTTTCTTAAAATTTTCAACCGCTTTATTCATGCCGTGAATTCTATAATTTAAATTTAAATCATTGTCAATGAGGAAAGGCATGCTAAAAACTTCCCGATCATTAAATTGTAAACCCAATAACAATTGCTGAAAATTTCGCTGTTTTGCACCAATGAAAGTTTGAATATTGTACTCTAATTCATGTAAATTATCAAAATTATTAATTAAACCTGTCATGGCATTTTTAGATATGTAAGAGCGTTGACTACATGTATCTATTGCTCCTCTTACTGTAACCTTTTTGTTGCCTTTAAAGAGTTGAAAGGAAATTGTTGGCAACAAATACACTTTATCCACATTTTGTTGGAAACTTATACATAAGGAGCTAACAGACTCATTTTGCTCATTTGGGATATCATTGGGACAAAAAGCTGTTATATGGGAATTAGCTTTACACTTAAAACAATTAAATCTTAATTTATTTTTAATACCATAACATTTTTCAGGCACATGACCCAAACCTCCACAATGATGACACATGTTTAGCTCTTTGGCACGTTTTATACGCTGAGGCACTGTTGGATACTTGTCACATAAATAGAGAGGATGATTTTTTAATTGACATAGCTTACAAATTGTAGGGTTGTAAGTTTGAGTTTCTATTTTATTATTTACATACATTTTAGAATCTTTACTATTATTTACAGTTTTAAAATTTTGAAGAGTACTAGATTTAGGAGCTTTAGTAGCTTGAAAAACTTTATTTACTTTAGCTTTGGTTGATACATCCTTCCTATTTTGGGACAAAATACTTAAAGTATTAATAACCTCATTATAATGATCAAACAATTGTACCAAAGTAGGATAATTATTTGCAATTTTATGTATTAATTCACTTTTAAACACTTTAGGCAATTTTTGAAATATTATATTACTCAAGAGTAGACTTCCAGGTGTATCAGCTTCTAAAAAGTCTACTTCATAACTCTTAAGTTCATAAATCATTGACCTAAGTTCATTTATATACACTTTCAATTTCAAAAAGCCTTCATCATAGCCTTCATCAACCTTAAGATCTAAAATATTATTTATATTTTCATTAATTATGAAAGGCCTATCAAGAAATTCTTTCTTTAATAACCTTAAGGCTATGTCATAGTTTTCATCTGTAATAGACAGATGGCTTACTACTTTAAGAGCATAATCCTTTAAAAAACTAATTAAATAAGCAAGCTTTACTGAATTGGTTAAATTACTCCTATTACCGATTAAATTATTAAATTTATTAAGGAAATTGGAAAAAAGCAATTTATTTTTCCCAATCCATCAAATACTTCGCACTGCAACTGAGGCAGTTTGGAATCATTTATATTAACCTTATTTATTAAATCCAAAAAATTATCAGTATTTACACTCTCATTTATTTTTACAATTTCTTTAGGAAAATATTTTTCTAAGGACAATAACTCAGCTGACAACTCAAAATGGTAATCTACTTGACCTTCAAGCTCAGAATTAAAATAAGAAGGATCTAAATTATCTACATTATTATCAGACAACAGTATGACAATCTCTTCATCCAAACTTTTAATAGAATAGACTTCTTTCTCAATATCAGTATTTACAGCTCTAAATAGAGGCTCTGTTAATTTATTTTCATTACCAAAAGCAGTTAACTTTTTTAAATTATTAGTAATTTTTGCTTTAGAAATAGCTCTTTTTCTTATCAAAGCTTTAACAGAAGCTTTACAAGAGCTTAAGGCTTGAGCTTCTTCATCAGTTAGGCCCATAATTTTGATTAGGTATATCAACTTAGCCTATAATAAAATTTACTATTTGTAGCATAATTTAATTACTATACCTTAATATTAATAATTTTCTTAACCAATAAATGAAATCCAAATTCATTAAATAGGCAGCTTTATAATTTTCAATAGCTATAGCCTATTCGCACGCATGTACTGCTTGTAAACAAACTTAATTTCTAATTTTAGCATAAATTTGCTTTAATATATGATTATTATAAACTATCCTATCACCAATTACTAACACTATCACTTTTTATAATATATTTACACTAGAAATGCTTAAAATCCATTTCAATTTAACAAAATTCACACTTAAATTTAAATTCAGCCTTCGTGAATAATTTATAATATCGATATGTAATCGATATATCGATACATACTCGATACAAGTATTGAACAGGGCAATATCGCTCCACTATCGATATTGAAAATATCGATCTTTCAAAGAACAATACGTGATGCAATTCTCGATACGAAAATAGAAACTTTTTCTGAGTTGAAAATTAATTTTTGAAATAAAAAATATATGTTAACTTTGCTAAGTTATAAATAATACCAAACTCAACAAAATTGAACATATACTTCTTGGAAAAAATATTTAAAATAATAAACTGATTAACACTAATAAAGAAATATAAAAGTGTCTTACCTTATAAATAATTACGGCAACTTTAATATGCATAGGACCTACCAATTTATTACCCAAAACAGTTCCTGGCCAGGCTCTACCTCGAAATAATAAATCATAATTACAGAGATCCTTTGCATTGAATCACAAGATAGGAGCAATTAATGATGTTAGTTTCAAAAATTAATTTGACTTTCAGAACGATATTGCACTGTTCTTTATTTTTAACTTAAGGAATTTCAATTAGAGAAAAGTATTTCATAAATATTTCCCAACATAAACTAGGTTAGGATTATAGTATTATAGTCTAATTTAAGTAGAACTTGCACTTTTATATGTTTAACAATTTAGAAGTTGCATATAAACAAATACAACTTTCTTTTTGAACGGATTGGTTCACAATACTAACTTTTATTCAGCCTGTTTTTATAATATTATGATCAAGAAAGGAGGATGCGCGATACATATGCGCCTTGCTCAATTGGTTAAATATTACAGGGAAACAATTGAATAACGTTTCTACTAAATTTAAGTAAATTATTTTTAAAAATTCATCGGAATATTAAAGCTCAAATTTATTTACTTAAAGTATGAAATTTTAATTATAATATTTAGTTGGAATATATATTTATATATATATATATTATATATATATAATATATTAATATATATATAATATATATATATATAATATATTATATATAGTAATATATATAATATATATTATATTAATATATTATATATATATATATATATATTATATATAGATATAATATATATATATAATATATATATATATATATAGTAAATATATAAATAATAAGTAAATAATAAATAATATTCATTCTATATATATTTATATATATATATATATAATATAATAATATATATATATATTATAGTATATATATAATATATATATATTTAATATTATTAATATTATATATATAGTATATATATATATATATATAATATATATATATATGAAGCGGAAAAAGAAGTACGAATGCCTGTATATACATTTTATTGCGAGGGGGGTGAGGTGGTGGGCCTCTTCATTACACTAATTTCGCATTCCTATTACAACTTATTTTTGATATTTATTTTGGATGTTGCATTGAAACTGGCGAAAAGCTTTAGGACTTTAAAATGTTTTTGAAAATTAAATTGAAGAAGCTAATATTTTACAAGATATTATTTCAATTATAAAACTCTGAAATATAATAAAAAAATATTGATAATAGATAAACTAAATAGAAAATTTCCTTCTACTACCAAAAAATATAAAAAAAAAGCGAAAAAACAAAAAATTCTATGCAAATGTTAGCCAATATAAGTTTTTAAATAAAATTTTCAATATTTCCACTATTTTTATCAAAAATATAAGAAAAATTTAAATAATAGGGAGTCGGTGTGTTAAACAAATAATTCTAGTTGTACCAGATTTGGAACGAGGAAACCTTCCGTCGAATAACCTCTCATATATATATTATATATATATTATATAGATATATATATGATATATATATATATATTATATAATTATATATATATAATATACTTATATATATATATATATATATATATATATATATATATAATAATAATATATATATATATATATAGTATATATATATAAGTATATATATATATTAATATTATATATGAACGAGGAACCTTCCTTAATATATATTATTATTTAATATAATTATACTATATTATAATATATATATATATAGATATATATATATATATATATATATATATATATATATATATTTTAATTTATTTTTGAGAAAATATTTGAAATTGAAATTTTATTTAAAACTAAACATTTTATAACATACATACTATTTTTTTTATTTTTGTCTATTTTTATTTTCGTTTTTTTAGCGTTAACTATTATAAATATTTTTTAATATTTGAAGCCTTATAATTGAAATATCTTTTTAAAATATTACTCTTAATTTAATTTTAAACACTTTAAAATCATAACGCTTTTAGCCAATTTCAATAAAACATCCAAAATGTCAGAAATAAGTTGTAAATAAGGAATCAAATCTTATATGAAGAGAGCCACCACCTTAAACACTTAGATAATACCGCACTAACCCATTTAGCACACATCTACAACTATTTCATTAAACTAAATTTTATTCCCTACATCTGGAAAAGAGCAATCATCATTCCAAAACTAAAACCAGAAAAAGACCCCTCAAACCCCTCCTTCTATCGCCCAATCTCAAAGCTATCCACACTATGTAAACTCCTAGAAAAGCTCATACTAAACATAATAAAACAACACATCTCCAAACAAACGTTTTAACATTGGTTCCAGAAAAACCACTCAACCACAACTGCTCTCACAAATACTATTCAACCAATGATAAATAGTTTAAATCGCAGGCCCTTACACAAAACACTAATTATAAAGGCTATAGCAATCGACATGAGCAAAGCGTTTGATACAGTCCCAAGACACAATCTAATCCACAAAATAATACAATAAAACATCCCCACTGAATTTAAAGAAAAAAAACTTTTTGCCCAACTTCCTATCAGCGAGACAAGCATAATAACAGCATCAAAACATCAAGAAATCACTTACAGAAATATCAAAAAATGGCGTACTCAAGGAGCAATCCCATCCCCTACCTAATTCAACTTATTCACAGCCGGCCTACCAAAACCACAAACACACCACACAAATACAACAACCTACGCAGATGACATCTCCATAACCACTACACACCAGAACCTAAACACAACAATTCTTCTGACTCAACAATACATCAACCAAATTGAAACTTGGCTAACTGACAATAAAATGTCTGCATCACCTAACAAATCATCTATCACACTAGCTATAATAGACCGCTAACTTGGCATTACTAACCCCCAAATCTTTTTAAACAACATAGCTATCCCAATAAACAAAACACCCAAAATTCTTGGGGTAACACTGGACAGACACCTAACCCTCACAAAACATTGAAAACATAACAACATCAGCAAATAGGAAACTATACACATACTAAGAACCATAACTAGCGCGGACATTTGTGTTTAAAATACAAAATTATCAATAACCATCTACAAACAATACATCCGTCCAACCCTAAATTCATCTCTACCATATGACACCCATATATTAACCAAGGAAACATGAGAAAAAACTTCAAATCACCCAATCAAGGAAACTCAGAATTTTAATAACTGGTGCACCAACTTACAACTCGCACAACACTTACAATGAAGAAACAAAAATATTACCAATAGATAAACATTTAGAAATGACAGGCCCACAGTTCTAGGCTAAAACACTAAACACCAACACCCACGTCTGGAGTGACGATCAAACTCTGCACTTTCCAAACTTTACTAATCACAGGTTATAAATAAACCTCACATCTTTCCTCCAAACCTTATTTATTACAAACAATCTCTAAGCAACATCAGCTCCTCCATTCAGGGCAACACCCTCTTATTAACAAACAAACACATAACTGAAATATTATTTAAGAAAACCGAACAACCCAAAAAAATATATAAGATGAATAATACATGCGATTTAAGCTATTTATCATTGGTTGAATAGTATTTGTGAGAGCAGTTGAGGTTGAGTGGTTTAACTGGAACCAATGTTTTAACGTTTGTTTGGGGATGTGTTTTTTTATTATGTTTAGTATGAGCTTTTATAGGAGTTTACATTGTGTGGATAGCAGTGAAATTGGGAGATATGAGGAGGGGTTTGAGGGGTCTTTTCCTGGTTTTAGTTTTGGAATGATGATTGCTCTTTCCGGATGTAGAGGAAATAAAATTTATAGTTATGAACAGTTGTAGAATGTGTTGCTAAATTGGGTGTAGTGCGGTAATTATCTAAGTGTTTATGGTGTATAATATATTTGAGATGTTGTCAGGTCCGGTTGCTGGTGATTTTTTAAGGTTTTTTTATGGGTTTGTTTTTTTTATATCATTTGGTGTTATTTCAATTGTTTGGCGGACGATTTGGGAGGTTGGATTGTGTAGGAGGGGGTATTGAGAGGACATATGGAAAGTTTTGCCAGAAATTTGCTTCTTTCTTTTTACACATTGTCTTTTCTATCCCTTTACCCATTCATTCAACTTTTCTGTTTTTTATTTATAATCATTTATTTACCATCACTTTTTACGCTTCACACTATTTTGAATTCATATAGCATTAATTTTTTATTTAAGTAAATTATTTTATTAACTTTATTTGTTCATTCTATTTCTGGCATTGAAAATGTTTTAACATTAAATAACGAAACGTCTGCTAAAATGAAATTATGTTTTCTTCGCGTATTTATTTCACATACACATACACACACCATTCACACACCTACACACACACACATACATATATATATATATATATTATTATATTATAATATATTATATATAAAATATATATATATTATATAATATATATATATGAATATATGATATATAAATATAATATATATAATATATATTAATATTATATTATAATATAGAATATATATATTTATATATATATATATAATATGATATATATATTAATATATTATATATATATATATATATAAATTAATATATGATATATATATATATATATATATATATATAGTATATATATTTATATATAATACTTATATATAATATTAATATATATTAATAGATATATTATTTATATATTAATATATAATAATATACTTATATTATATATATATATATATATATATATATATAATATATATATATTAATATAGATATATATTTAATAGATATATATAATAATATAATATATATATGTATATAATATAATATAAAAATATATAATTTATTATATATATTATTATTATAATATATATATATTAAATCAATTTATAATATTATATAAATATATATTATAGTATATATATATAGCTATAGGTATATATTATATAATATTAAATATATATAAAGATTTAAATGGTGATAGTTTATGTTATTACGCCTCACGCTGGTAAATTTTTTTCTTTTATTGCACTTACACTGTTAGTATGAGTCTCAGAGTTAACTAACAATGAGAAATTTGAGTCCTAAACAGAACTTATAGTATTCTCAAAAAGTTATATATTAAAAAGATGTAAAATATTAATAGAATCGTACTTTTTTTTAAGCATGTATGTTTGGCATCTTTGCGTACCGACATTATGTATCAAACTCGGAAAATTTATGAATTTTCTTATTTGATGAGATACCACTAAAACAAAGAGTAAACAATTACCTATAGAAGGCGCTTTAGTGGTAATTTCGTGCTAGTCATTTTCATTTTTTTTCTATATTTATGTCAAATACTTGCGAACGAGTTATTTGCATGATATTAATTTTTAAAATAGATCAACGTTTACATAAAGACTGATACTAACCAAAATTGACTCCGTTAAGTTTTATTATTTTAATATTATGTTTTAATATCTATTTATTTTGTGAGCTTTTTATTATTTATTTAATTTATTTAATTTTATTTTTATTATATATTATATTATTTATTTAATATTTATTATTATTTATTATTATTTTACTATAATTATTATTATATATATTATATTAATTATATTAATTATTATATCTTTTATCTTTAAAACTATTAGATTATTATTATTATCGCTTTTATTATTATTATATTAAATTTTCTAATTATAATTTGACTAGTTATTTTTTAATATATTTTATCATCGGCATGATTGTCCAGTGCCACAAAATTAAAATTTCAGTTTTACCGTCCGAAACTGAAAAATATTTAGATTACGTTATATATAAATTTTATAAATGTAATTTATATAATATTTATATATAATTATATTATATAAAAATTTATATATTATTATATATAGATATTTAATTAATTATATTTTATATATTATATATATATATTAATTTAATTATATATATATATATATATGATAATGTATTATATATAATATTATATAATGATTTTCAGTTCAATCTTTTTTTTTTAATGTTATTTTTATCGGTTTTTCAGTATTTTTCTGTTAAACTAAGCTATCTAACGCAAATTAGGTCTGATAAATGTTTCATTCAATAAAATTAGCTTTAAATTTAATTACTATCAAATTGATTTATTCCATCACAATAGTTGTATTATATTATTATTTATAGATATAAATAATTTTTTATTTCTGTTATTCAAAACCACGATGCTCCATCAATTAGACATTAAGACAATAAGTGGAGAATATAGAGACAGTAAATAATTAGCCACATTGGGAATGTCGAGACTGTCCTAGTCACCCACTACCAAACATCTCTATGCAAAATCCACAAAGGGCACCCTTAGAGGCTTGTCAAATATACTAACTTTTACAAATCACACTCCAATGCTTAGTCAAAACTATATGAATATATATATAAATTATTTATAATTATATTAATTTATTATATAATATATATTATATATAAATAATATTATATAATGTTATATAATTA
Organism: Trachelipus rathkii; assembly: GCA_015478945.1. NCBI lineage: Eukaryota > Metazoa > Arthropoda > Malacostraca > Isopoda > Trachelipodidae > Trachelipus > Trachelipus rathkii. The sequence continues at coordinate 30,534 of JABUQX010079202.1, read as the reverse complement.
TATATTATTATAATTATATATTATATATATAATTACTATATATATAATATAATTTAATATATATATATACTATATATGATACCAAAACATTCACACATGCATATAATAACTAAGTTATGGTCACGCATGCAGTCTAACATAATAAACTACGTAACTAAAAACTCGCCAATTTGGCTTCGTCTAAATATATATATGATACCAAACTTCCATCCAATTAACCTATCCAACCCTTTCTTAAAATGTTTGAAATCGAGCACAATCTCAGCAATCTCCTGTGTGCAGACTATTCCAAATAATTTAATCAAAGAACCCTATTCTGATATGTGGCATGCTCTCTTATATAATGGATGGCTATGCCTTCTTCTTAATTTACTTATTTGCTCCACGCCTGGTCACCTGTACATGCTCTACTATGAAAAATTTATTGGTTCTGTATTTATCAATAGATGTTAATATATATTGTAATTAATAGACTTGTATCATGTCCCCTCTGAGAAATCGCCTTTCTACAGAAAACATCCCTAACTCCTTCAGCTTCTCCTCATAGCTCTTACCCTCAAACCCAGAAATCATCCTTGTTACCCTACGTTGCACTAGCTCTAGCATATCTAAGTCAAAACAGCTGATTCCAATTGTTTGTAAACAAAAGTAACTTTAATATGAAATCGTGATCGTTTATACACAAAATTCGTGCTAAAATTGGGTAAGCATTTCTTATCGAGCGTAAGCACAAAGGACTATCAAGCTATCATAACCTAACCCAACATGACGAAAGAAAAATGCTAAATCTAGCGGGAAAATGCTTAAAGTAGAATTTGTTCCAATAAAAAAATTTAGATTGAAATAATTTAAAATACAGTTTATGTATATGAAAACACAAATAACGTATTAAAATCAAATTCAACAAATATATTCAGGGAAGCGCGAAGCAAAAAAAGACGAATGCCTGTATATAAATTTTATTTTCAAGGGAGGGTGGAAGCGCTTCTCATTAAGATTTTCCTTTCCTTATTTACAACTTATTTCTGACATTTCGGATGTTTCATTGAAATTGGCTAAAAGCTTTACTATTTTAAAGTGTTTAAAATTAAAGACACAATTTTTTAACAAGATATTATTTGAATTATAAATTTAAAATATTACATTTTCAAAATAATTATAATAGTTACTGCTAAACTAAAAGTTTTGATTTATACTATGAAACAAAAATACAACATTTTACATTATTATTCTATAAATTAAATATGCTACTATTTTAAATAAAATTACAATTTTAAATGTATAATTAAAGATATAATATAATTAAGATTCAACATCTACAAGCTTATTAAATAAATCAATTAATTCACTTTTTAGAACGAGGAGTTTACCTCGAACGAAAAAAAAAAAATATATATATAATATATATATATAAATTTAATATATACAATATATAATATAAATAAATATAGTTATTAATTATAAGTATTATGTAATATATATATATTCAATTTTTTAAATAATAATTGTTTAATATTATATTATTTTAATTATATATATATATATATATTATTATATATATATATATTATATATATTTATTATAAATAATATATTATATATAATATATATAATATATTATTTATATTATATATATAATATATATATATATATTATATATATATTATGAAGTCTCGGTGGACTCGCAGTGGGGATAGAGGACTAGTGGTGCAGTTTTGCAACGCTTAGGGTTCGTGAGTTTCGATGTCCTCGTCATTATTATCGGGATTTGTACTTATCGACTAGTCACCAGTGACGGACACGAGTAATAAATTGCACGTTTGTAAGATTTTCTGTAATTCTATTTTAACAGTTACGGCAATTAGTTATTTATTAATAACTAATATCTCAATACCCTTAAACCACACTCATCCTCTATAGCCAAACACATATCATACGTAAACCATTTTATTACACATCTCATACAGAACTACATTCTATTAGCTCACGCAATTCATGTTAATGGTCTGTGGTTCCAGAGTCCTAGCCATGCCAAAACCGATATGGCTGGGATATTCATTTGACTTGGTTCACTAGACTTGAGAGTCTAGGTGTTACATTATCATCCCTTGATATAACTGTGCACCTTTCTCACTATGTTAGGCCCATGGTCGGGAAAAACATAATTAAATAGTAAACCTTTTTCCACCCTCGATTTGTCGTAGGTAAAATAAATATAATATATATATATATTATATATTATATATATATTATATTATTATATTTATATATATATATATATATTTATATAATTATTTATATATTTATATAATATATATTATATAATAATAATATATTATCATCTATTTAATATAGTATAAATTAAATTATATTACTAAATTATATTATAATTATATAATAATAATATAATATATATAATTCTGTCTAATTTGTGGCAGATTTCTATTTCACCAGGAGAAGGGCAATTAAGAGGCTTCTCCGTCAATTCTTTATTGCACAAAGGTGACTTTTAACATAATCAATTCATCTTAAAACAACAATCTCAAATACACTATAAAATGAACAACAATAATCTCAAAAACATAAAAATATTTAATTCCTTGTACCAATACATTTGATCAAATTAATTCCGTTTTATTTTATAGAATCTCCGAGCGTAAAAAATTCTTTACACATTGAGAGAATTTTTGTTCCTGATATAAATCATAAGTATAATAATAGGCATTGGGTGCATATTTCAATATTATTTATAAATGACAATAATGGAATTTGTTCCTACCTCTATCCACACGTTTTACAAGGTTAATCTAAATTGAGAGTCTTTCTCTCTCTCGTTTTCCGACTCTCTTTTTATTTCTGAGAGCAAATGCTGAAATAAACATTACAAATGAAGCGAGGCTGTGATACATAATAAAACATAATAATTCATAATCAATATAATAATTAATATTATATATAAGTTATTATATTATATATATATATATATATTATATATATAAGTTTTATAATATTTTATAATATATATATAATTATAT
>JABUQX010079202.1:7500-20000 GCA_015478945.1 Trachelipus rathkii | reverse complement strand
TTCGTCTTGCTAGAGCTGGGCCAAGCAGTTGATCTTATAAATGGATACGAAAGAATAGAGTGAAAGTTAGAGTGCATCTTTTGCCCAAAGCAAGAAAATATATTCCCCAAGTTACTTTACCCAAACCCCTTGTGTTATCTTATATAAAAGATTTATGTATAATACATACAATATAATATAAATATTATATATATAAATTAATAATATATAATATAATATATATATAATATAAATTATAATATAATAAATATATATATATATATATAATATATAATAATTATATAATATATATATTAATATATTATATGTATTGGTATATACATTTTTTTACAAATTTATTACGTATCTTTATTATGATTAATGTATTATTTTATTTTCCCATCTAAAATCCTTGAACAGAGTATTATACTTATTAGATACAAGTGATGTAAACAATTATTATTCCATTGAGCTTCATTAATAGATTCTATTGAAGAATAGTGAATGTAATTTGTATTGTTTTATTTAATGATTTTATTTAGGTATACTAATTTACAGCTTAGGATAAATCCAAATTTAATTGAGATTATTTTATAAGTATTAACACATGTGAAAATTCATATTTTTCATTTATTATATAAATTTTTATTTTAGTAGTTTAATTGATTTATAAATAATAATTATATAAATTAATTATATTATATTACTTTAATAATAATTATATATTGATAATTACATATGCTAATGAGTGCGATTAACTTTTATAATATAATTATTTTATTATATTACTTTTATAATTAATATTACAGTTTATTATTCTAAAGTTCTGATATATGATTTTAACTCCGCAATATTGTGCTATAAATTTATGTTAACATAATAGATTAGTATTAATTTATTTAGGAAATTCCATTTATTTCACGATATATCTCTGTTTTATACAGAGTTTGTTGGTAAATGGGTACGTTGTCTGGAAGATAGACTCATTTGAGTTGAGATGAGAGGTTTTGTTTAGAAATTTATGTTTACCGAGGTACATAATTAATGATCACAGATAAAAATAAAGAATAAAAGAGCAGTACTTTTATCATGAAATTCCTAACTAATGGAGGTGAATAATAGAATTTGGACCGAGAAGCAAAGATGGCAACCAAAAACGGCCTTAACACCACAACTTGCGAGCCTCGCCAGAATAAATCCGGAGGGATCCGGGCGTGGAACTTCGAAGTAGCAGATGCAAGCAGCGCAACAAGCCAGCCAGCCATCCAAACAACAACCTAACAACCTTCACTAAGAAGCCACGTACATGGAAAAAGCCAAGGGGCTATACAAGTAAGCAATAAGCAATTTTAAAAATAAAGTTATTTTTTAAAAAAATTCTTTAGAGAGTTTAGAGAGAGGAAGCCCTCTACACGAAGCAGCCATAGAGAGGAAGCCCTCTACACGAAGCAGCCTTAGAGAAAAAGTTCTCTACACGAAGCAGCCAGCCTATGAGGAAAAGTCCTCTACAAAATAGAAGCCAGCCTTAGAGAAAAAGTTCTCTACACGAAGCAGCCAGCCTTAGAGAAAAAGTTCTCTACACGAAGCAGCCAGCCTATGAGGAAAAGTCCTCTACATAAAATTAAAGAAAAAACACCTTTCCTCCTATTCCGCTAAGAAAATATATAAAAAAATTAATAATTAATTGGTTGCGCGCGCAACCGCTATTAAAAATAAAAATACATTTATTATCATATAATATTTATTATATGAATATAAAATAATATAATTAAAATAATTTTTCTTTTAATTATATGATAAACATGTAAAATCCATAGTTAAATTAGTAAAACAAGTATATTAGTGTCAAAAATATTATTAATCATTATATACTTTTATTTTTTCGTGATATCATTCCACTAATTGTTCATTTAATAGTTTTATAGGTGTATTTTATACTTTATGGTTTTTAATAAGGTTTCAATATAATAAGATAGTGTTTAATAATTTTATTTATGTGATTCGATAAAATATGTGATTCTTTACGAGTAATGTGCCAATTTTCAAATTGATTACAGATAAATCCAGATGATTAGAGTAAGTTTGTAAAAATAATTTATGTAGAGTGTGAAATAAATTGATTTTTCTCACCAAAACTACTTTATCTTAAATCATCTCCTTTCATTCCTAATACCTACTCATTTTATACACATACCTGTAAGTGCATTTAAGTAATACTAACATTACTAATAATATTAATATATATAATTATATATATATTATATAATATATATATTTATATATATAATTTATAAAATATAACTATATTATATATATTATAATATATATAATTATATATATTAATAATATTATATATATATAATTATATATATTATAATTAATATAAATATATTATATATATTATATATATTTATATATTAATATTAATATTATATATATATATATTATAAATATATTATATAATATATATAATATATATTATATATATATATATATATATATTAAATATTAATAAATATATTATATATATATATATTTAATAATATATATATATATATATATTAATTTATATATATTATATATAATATAATATATTATATATATATATTAAAAAGTATAGAAAGAGAAAGTATAAAGATTGAGATAAGAGATGAAGAATTTAGAAGTTACAAGGATAGACGTAGGTCCAGAGACTGACGCCAAAGCGGTAAATAACTTACGCATAAGACACCACCACACATACACTACACCCAACCTACACGCACACGCCGTACATAAAGCATTTAATACTGCACACAGTATTGAATGGATCAAGCGGCAGAGAAAGAAGGGAAAGTAGTGGAATTGATAAAAGATATAGATACTCTTAATATACAGTCACATATTAATCTTAATTATTAATTTTCTTTCAGTTAGAAAAATTTTTGTTCTGCCGCCTTTAGTTCGATTAGCGTTTATAAAGAAGTAAAGTATAATTAATATGATATACTATGAGATTATATATATTAAAGGTGATACGTTAAAGTAAAAGTTACGGTTAATTATAAATATATTAGGTATATTAATATTTAATTAAGCCTCAGCATATATATATATTATATATATATTATGAATTATAATTATACAAACAAAAATATGTAAAATATATTAATATATATATATACACATATCATATATTTTGTTCAATAAATATAGTTATATATATATATATATATATATATAAATATACCTTTCATGAAATAATTATATTATATATAATATATATATACAAGTATACCAGTGGTACGAGCGTCTATAATTATAACCATATGGTTGGGGTAATAATAATAAGATTAGATTATAGTGTTATAGTAAGCTTTCGAGACTAAGTTCTGTTATATAGAAAGTTTATTAGCAGTTACCTGAAAGATGGTTACATAAACTCTCTTTTATTAGATAGTTTTCATGCTCAGTTATGAACATTCTGAGAACGAGCACTAAACACGAAAAAAAGTCATAGCACACATTCCTTATATTAAGAAAGTTTTTATACAGGCAGTGCTAGCTCAGTCTGAACAGAGAGAACTCATAAAAGAGTAGGCCTCTATCAATTACGAACAATTATTGTCAAACTCAGAACAAGACTAAAGTGTCTTCTGTTTTTATGATTAACACTTCTAATCAGTTATTTATTTTATGAAATTATATTAAAGGATTTTTATTCTTCAATTGTGGATCTTTTCCACTATGCAAATTCAGTGTTATATTTATTTATTTGCTTCGGTTCTAAAATTAAGCTCGTTTAGTGCTTATTTTAAGACAAGCGTAACAAATAATATATGAAATAGTATTTAAAAAATTAATGAATCTACATAAGAGCACATCCCTAACTTCCTTAAGGTTTGTTATTAAAATTTTGTTTTTGTTGTCCATTTTATCATTTCGTAAAAATAAATTAATAAGAGTCAATTTATGTTGCAATAAATAATTTAAAGAATCGAGAATACGATAAATTTATAATGATAATAGATCACTAGTAGAAAATTAACATCATATTAATCAGATTTACATTATTATATAATTTTAGATTTAAAACCATTATATCCCTCAAGTTAGATAGACCTTGTACGAATTGTTCCTGCACTATCCTGGATGATAGAAACGGTAATATTAATAATCAATTAATAATGATGTAAGTTAATAATAATAATTATAATAAACATATATATTTATATTATATTGATAATCTAAGTACTGACTATCTCTAAAGAGGGCTAACAGAACTTTGAAGATGAATTATGATAGTTTAGTCGAAGATAATTTTAATATATCACACTCTTATTGTTAGAGACACTCTGATACGTAAGTACAGTCAATGACTTAGCGTTGTATGTTAGGAGTGATAAAGAATTATTACTTTCAAAAGTTTGTCACTCTCATCAAAATAAACTAGATTTTATTTATAATGAATCATCAATCATAAGTCTGTGCAAATAAAGATAGACCATAGTCAGCAACTAATGCATACTTTAATATATTAATAATTTCAAGTGATTTTACGGTGAGCATAGATTATATAGCATAACGGTTAGTTATACATCCACGAGACCATAGTAGAAAATATGACTATACATTTTATTTATTTCATAGTTATTTATACAAAAGATAATTAAAATAAATGACATCAATATGCACTAACCCCAAACTGAAAAGTGAGAGTTAATAAAAGAATCACAGATCAGATAGATAATAATATAATAATTAATTATAAATATACCCAACAGAGAACAGTCTTAACTCAGGATGGAATAGAGATAAATACAAAAATATAATGTGATATAGCCACGTAGAGCCGAATAACATAACAACGAAAGTTATAATTAAAATACATATAATAAATATATCGTCCTACAGAGGTATAAATACCTACAATCACATACAATGCAGATCACAAAAGTAATAATTCATGCTATTGAATAAGAGAAACTCACAGATGAGAGTCCAATCAGAGCATGATATTAGATACATTAAGACTACAATTAAATTCATATAGTAGAGACAACACTCAAAGATATAATTATAGAGAATAATGTGTATAACAAATTGAAGAGGGATAAAGGGATTAAATATAGGATAAGAAAAAATAAGTAGATTTAGTAAAGATGTATGATAGGAAGAGTGAAAGTAAGCCTAGTTATGCTCGAAATGCAAATAGTAATCAAGAGTTAATATAATACACAGTTAATAAGAAATGTATAGCCATTATTATAATTAGCTGGATAAGTTTATACCCTCTCAGAAGATTCTCCACATAGATCTAAAACGCACTCTCATGTGATTTTTAGCTCCTAAACTAATGAATCCATTCTCATTACACACCTTCTCCTTGAAAGCTCTAATTACAGCAGAATATGAAATCAATGACTCGGAGTACAGTATTCACATAAGTATTTCTATTAAGCTAAATCATTGTATTTCTTTTAATAACACGACTGGAAACCTCAACACATGCTAGAGGTGCAGTGGCTGAACAGAACCTAAAACATGACTACGATTTAAGCGAATGCTCACGACTGCCAAAATGATTGGCAGCACATGGTGAGATGGTAAATTTATTTGCTGCCCCGATAAGTAAAACACTAATGGATTAGCACACATATTAAACTATTTCCTAATGTAACTCTAGACTTTCAAGTTTTTTTATGATATAGTTCGGAATCCTATATTACAATCCATTAATTCCAGATATATGGGACAGATCTACCGTCCTACCCACTCGAGGTACCACACGCAGTCACAGCTAAATGGTAAACGTTCTCTAATGGATGGTTCGGTCGATGAGTACCATAAGCAAGGAATTCTGAATTTTTTAAACATTAATAAAATTTTAGCAGAAGGATTGATTTTCTATCCGTGCAGGTGAAATTATTAAAGTTAATCCCTATATGTGCACCTTACCGATAGCTATTTTGTTATTATAAGCTAACAAGTTGATTATCTTTAATGATTGATGTAGGTAATAGAGTCTCACGGCTAGGTAATAAGATATACCTCAGATCGCTAGGTAGCACCTCAATTAATTAATGGCAAACTAGATTATTTTGACTCAACAGAAAAATAAGAAAGTTAAGTATTATTATTATATTCCGCTATCAGATACGAATTATACATTTTATTCATAGCTAGCCATAGTCTCTTTGACTAAAAGATTGTATCTATCTCAACAATGATATGATAAGTTGGTGTAACGATGATCATAGTTCCACAATAATTAGTCCTCTATAGTAGAATTGCCTATTCATGCCATCAGAGAAATGAAGTAGTGAAAATGATATAGTCCTCTATTTATTGAATTAACTCACGAAATTTATACCTTTTGAACTAAATCAGTAAGAATGAAAAGCGTATTTTCTTGGAGAAAGGACAGAATAGTTTAAGCTCCAGCATTATTCACTAATTTTATTTCAACTAGTATTTGACGAAATCCAAATTTAATTTAGTCACTTCAATAGTTAATATGACACACTTTCTTTCATAATATTAAGTATAAAGTTAAATATTGATAGTCCTAATCTGAAATAGATCAGACTTTTATTTCAAACTATTATCCCAATCATAAGTATTAACATAAAGATTGGATCATATGAATATATAAATATTTTTCTATTTTTCGAAGCAAATCAAATTGATGTTATTGAACTTAATAGTATATATTAAAATTATATTGTAATTTTATACATTTAGTGTCGATCATAGAAGAATTGAAAGAGTAATATTACTGAAATGCACTATAATTAATGATAATGTGAAGACTCCATTAAATTGAGTCAATTATGGATACTTCCTAGTCCACTCAATGTAATATAAGGAAATTATATGGACCCTCACAGACTCTGAGTAAGAATAGGTAACTACTCGAGTTAGATTTTATTTATATAGACCTCTAGAGTAAAAACCACGGTGGATACAGTGATCTACAGCCGATGAAGGAAGAACGAATGAATGTAATCAGTAACTTATGTAAATATGACCAATATTTATTCTAGGCTCTCCCACATATTATATTAATTTACTGTATATTTATAATAGAGAGGCCTATTAAATTATATTTATAATACATTGTTTATTCTATCATATGTATAATATATTTATTTAATTATAATTTTATTAAATTCAGAACATTTAATATATATATATTTAATTATCAAACAAACTAAAATACATATGGTAAATTGATCGTTTATTTGTATACCTCTGGCCAGTGAATTATTGTACTAGATTATAGTTATTAAGGCTCCTGCATTAGGGTTTATTAGATATAACTAGAATGTATATTACTATATTTTATAATAATAGTATGTTGCAGATAATATTATGAGGTTACATATATATAGTTTACATATATTATAGTATAAGATATAGATTGGGCTATTCACAAAATACTTCACATATATGTGTATTATCAAATAGGAGATATTGTACGTAGTGTTGTGAACTATTTAACTGAGAGCAACGCACTAATTACCGTGCGATGAGACAAGCTAAGAAGTCGGCCCTAGAAAGACGAACAGTATTTAAACCAAGTGGAAATCACCTCAAACAGAGGTTTCTCATTAAGCATTTTATTGGTTTGCAAGACATTACAGTTATTTGCACTCATATGTTGACGTTTAAGTAATTACCAATTTTCACCGACCAGCAGTCTTGTACCACGTTCGTTTATCTATCATTTATCTCACACTCTACGTTTTATAGTCGTCATTAATGTGCTCATTATGACAGTATATAATAGTCGCTTTTAAAGGTATTATCCAGGCAAGCACGCTTTAGTGCCATATCTGTTCTCCACAAAAGACCTTGTTATGCAATCACGTGTATCAGCATATGAATATTTGTGTTATGCCGTGTAATGAAGAGTGGAAAGCCATCGAGTCTCTATATTCTCTTTATTAGATTAGAAATGGATGTAGCGCTATGAAATAAAGTTGCTATATGGAACCGCTTCTTAGTTTTAAAGTCATAAAGTAGAGTAAAAATAGACGCCTTAAAAGTAAGTCCCTATTAGTAGTTTTGCTTTCTTAAAACGCATAAAAAATAACTAACACCCTTGTTGAAAGGCTTCTAATATTAGTTATGTATTATTTCCTCTCTCAAATTTCCTAGTGGCACTTATACTAATACTGACTTAATCAATGAGAGAGACTTAGTATTCAACATTTTATTGATATTTGTTGTATTATATATATAACATTATTATATATATACTATAACCGATACTATACTAAGATATATATTTGATCATATATTTTAACGAAATATATAATAGTATAACATTTAATATTAATAATATTTCTAAGTATGTATAATTATAATATATGTATATATATATATGTATGATATATATATTTAAACAATGGATGGTTAAGCGATAGTCCTCCGTAAAAAAAGACTTAAGTTAGTTCATCCATTAGACAGATGTTACCTAACGACGCTCTGATGATTCAGGTCCTTTTAAGGGAAGTACTAGTGGGAACCAAAGTATTCCCCGGTATTCCCCTCCTAACAAACTTACAACCTTGAAACAAAATTTCACTAAGACAGAGGTCTTTGATGTTTCATCGTCCCTCAAGCGTCGCAGCCAATGTGCTACATATGACTCGATTCCATACGAGTATAGTATTTTTCTAATTTAAACAAGTTAAAGCTCGGATTCAAGTAAGAACTTGCGTAGACTCACACAACGATGAGATAGCGCCTTTATCTTAAATGTCAAATGTATAGAATAAGGGGTTATTTGATATACCTTATTTCCTACAGCTTGATTTAAAATAATAAATGTCCGTTTTATAGTGTGATACATTATTCTGATGATTATAAATATTTTTGTTATTTATGTTTTTTTGCTCTTTTAGATTATAATGACCAAGATATACAATATTCAATTCATAAAATTAGTAGTTAGACTTTTCAAGGACTCCGCAGATAGAACACGTTTTCTTCAATTGCATTACCCTCTATCATTATATAAGAATCATGGTTAGAAATTATGTTAAATACGTTTGGTCTATTGTCATCATCCTGATATTATTAAAATCATCCATAAACTGTATAATATAAAGCCAAAACTTAATACATAGTTATTCAACAACTATAGAGAAAACTTTTTCAAACGATACTACTATTCTTTTCTATAGGCATTGATATGGTATATATAGTGATACAGGCTATTTTAGTTTGAATTAAAGTATAAGTTTCGACTTATTTGTTTTAGATTTAGTCTGCATTAGTGTCCATTAAGTTAACTCAATATCGACTTATGTTTTTATTTATATATATACAACAAAATATGTTTCACCCATAGGAGGAACAACCAATTTTTTATGATAAATAAAACCACACAATTATAAGTCACAGGAATGGGGTTGCAGTTACATCAATAATAAAACACAGAGTACACACACTTTTTTTGATGAGAAAAAAAAATTAGATATAAAAAATATTATATTCAAATATGGATCTTTAAATTACTAACCTCTACAACAATCTGTTAAATCGTAAACAACTATACAAATAGACATTTAGCTCGATTAATCTTTTAAACAAATTCTTGCTCAATATTTAATGTAGCCTATAGTATCTCTTTTTAATACAGCTCCTCCAATAAAGAGGCACAAAAATCTAGTCTAGCTTGTAAATAATAGCATTCACTATTTGACTCACTCCTCTAGCATGATCTGATTATTCAGTAATGTCTTTAGTTATATATTGTATATACTCAACGCACTAACTTTAATACTGCCTGCTACGCATCTCTGTATTAAATTAATTTTTTTAAGACATTTTTATAGATATATAAAATATAACTTCATCATTGAGTCTGGCGTCCATTTATCCATTTATGTCGAAAATCTCACTTTTAGAATCTTCATAATCTTCTCTGCTTTTTATTTGAAGTTATCTGAATTCTTTGTTTCTATAATTAAGTAAGTTTATAGCGATATTATCATTAAGAAGACTTTATATATTTATATAATTCTAACTATTGATTTTTTTATCTAAAATCAACTTGGTAGCATTTTAAATTCTGACGATGAACAACTTTCAAAATTTTAATAATTAAATAGAATTAATGTCAGCACAACTCACGGTTAGCTCTCGCAAAGCCGTGAACAGATTAAATGAGAACCGCTGCATCTCTAGTAGAGTAATTAGTGTTTCCACAAAACACTTTCGTTTTACATTTATAAAATAAGAAAAAAGCGTTATTTTAAATAGATTGTTAAGTGATATTAGATATAATGTAGATATCCGTAAATACCAGTAACTAGCCATCGCACAATCAAAGCGTGAATATCACCGAGCTCTGTACTCACAAGAATCCCTTAGCACGTCTACACAGGATAATGCGACGAATCTTCTATTTTAGTTAACATATTTAATTACGCCTGCTCCCACAGGTATGTCCGGTTCCTCAGGATAAGTTTCGCGTAGCTAAATCACTCAGAGAACGAATATACACATTCACGCAACTCTTAAACAAATTACGAACATAGCACACAGTATGCTCTAATCCTGGTTTTCCCTATCTTTATAATTTATTATACAGTTTTAGCATGTAGACCTTTCTCGGGATCGAGATATTATATATATCTTACCATCTGTACTGATCCCAGTCCACACTTCTCACATAACTCACCATGTGTACACTCAATCGCTCTGCGAGGATGCGGAGTTGGTAGTTAACTCGACATCTCAGATTTAGAGTGCTAAGTGTTATATGTGTTCTTCCATTGGACATGAAATGTAATCATATCCTATGTGAATTAACACAAATCTTTCAGATAATAAGATTCCTTTTCTTTTGAAGATGGGGGTCCTTCATCGGATTCAGTTTATTGATATCAATACAAAACAAATATATTCAAATCAACATTGGTGTTGATCAAATTAGTGTTTATCTAAAACTATTTTTACAGGTTCACAACGATCGCTAATTTCTTTATGATTAATATCATCATTATTATTATTCACATCTATAACGTAATTTCATAATTTTCATGAACTTCAATACTAGAAATAAATACTTACCATATATTCAACAATAAACCAATTGCTTGCTCATAGAATAACTAGAATTAACAATATAAAATGACATAATATATTCCCTTATAAATGATCTACTTTCTACTCTAAAGAACTCACTCACATAATAACTCTTTCTACAAGTAACTATAATAACCTATGATCTATATGACCAGTGCACACTACATGTCTAAAAACTCAACATAAATAGTATATTTCTCCGTCTTGACGAAAGCTTTTCTGCTTACTAATATTGAGATAAGAATATCGTAGTACAGCTTAATGTCATTTTACACTTTATATGCCAAAAATATCACACACTCTTGCTTTCTTGATCTCCACTACCTATATATCGGAAACAAAATCTGCTAGAGGATTAGTTAGATCCATCACACAGAATCTCTCTCCAATGCTACACTTCAGTGCGTGCTTGGCTGACGGCGTGGGGCGACAATGCAATACGATCTCTATTTTAATTAAATGGATACTGTAAGATAGTACACTAAAAAGTCAATATGAATGTAGCCATCTTTTAGCTGCAACAAACGACCTAAGAAATCAATTTTTATCTTCCCTCACTAATGTTACATTTACTCACAAACCCTTGTGTTTCATTATATACAAAGTATTCTATGTATAATTTAGTAATACTATATAATAATATATATTAATATATATTATTATATATTATATATATATATATAAATAATATATTATATATATTAATTATTATATATTATTAATATATAATAATATATTAATTATATATAATATATTATATATTATTATTATTTAATTATCTATATATAATATATATTATAATTATATTATATATTAATAGTATATATATTTAATATATATTATATAAGATATAATATATTATATATTTAATTAAATATAATTAATATTAATATATATTATATATATTAATATTATTAATAGTTGTATATATTACATTCTTTTAACTGGGAGGGAGAATGTTAATTTAGATATGTGAAATGTTCTCAGCTTATGAATTATCATAAATACAGGTATTAATTAACCTTATTTATGATTATACAAGATGTATTACAATCATTTTCATGGCTTCATAAGATTTTACTATATTTTGATTAGAATTATAGTTGTAAGTAGGTAATATTGCATGTTTTAATTTTATTATGCATTTAAATTATAGTTAACATTACGCGGTTAATCCAAATTCTAAATTGAGTATATTATTTTAATATAGTATTATTTAACAAATGTATATATATAATATTATATAATATATTTTTTTAACTGTGTTTCTCTTTTAAATTTGACAAACGTGTGTTGAACCAATAGGAATCATAATAATCATTGCACAATATCATTATTAGTCATAGGATAAAAATCGATTTTAATTCTAAGATAATTCATAGTGTAGATATCTTTTAATTGTGATCTCTCCAATAAATAATTTAATTATACACTTAATT
>JABUQX010079202.1:0-2500 GCA_015478945.1 Trachelipus rathkii | reverse complement strand
ATTAATAATTAATATATAATATATATTATAATAATTATAAATATATATTAAAATATAAATATAAATATATAGTATATATATATAAATATATATATTATATTTATATATATATATATATGCAAATGCTACATCAAAATAGATTCGTAAAACAACGTCGAATGAACGTTACGCGGCAACTTATGCAGGATTGTAGGTAAGAACGTCTAAACTACGACCATAGACGTCGCTATGATTGTCGCAAGTACGTTGCTGATGAGCTGACATTCCAAATCCACAGACTAATTATTATTTACTAATACGATGTCGAACACGGACAAAGATCAGAAAAGCGTAACGTCGCTATACGTTATGTGCTATTAATTGACTAGTTATAATATATATATATATATATATATATATAATATATATTATATATATATATATATATATATATTAATAAATATATATATTAATATTATAAATAATATATATATACTTCAAAAAAGAACATTGATCATATCCTAGCAGTTTGTACGAATCTGATCATAATAATGCTATTTCAAGAGGGAAATTGTATCTTGATTTTACCATAAAAAGAAAATTTTAAAAATTAAGAAGCTCTCACAATATAGTCAAAGCGGGAAAACGTATAGTTATTTACGATTAACAAGAGAAACAAAGATAAATATGTTAATAAATATTATGTTAGTAGAGATCAAATTTTAAATATACAAGGTCTTTATCTAATTGCTGTTCCTTAATTTCTGCCTGTAAATTGATGCCTTTAATTTTCTAATGCTCAAATTACTTGACATTAAAAAAAAAGTACTAACAAGATAGGAACTTCTTTATTTACAACTGTAAAATTCTGATTCAATGTCAGAAGCTGTAGCTTTCCTTATCATTTCAATAAGTGAAAACAAATTGAATACAATTCAGTGAATGTTAAATAAAATATTTAATTACCTCATTAATATACATTATATAACAATAATCAAAGCTGACCGGTGATTCTCTACATTAATAAAGGATTAAGACTTTTACTGCATAAAAACTACAAATAGGGTCATAGACATACTTTCAGCTATAATTAGCAATCTATTCATGGAGAAGAGTTTATCATGAACATTTATGATTTCAATCGCAAAGTTGTTGACAAGTTCGCTCATTCCAAAGAACGGAGAGCCGATTTTCTTTTGAAATTATAACAAAAAGGGCTGTGCAGATAAACTATTTTATGCTAATAGGTAAAATTAGAGAAAAATTTAAAATAAATATAACTTTTTAAGATGAATGAGACGATATTATTAATATAATATTATATTTAATTAATAATAATATATATATTATATAATATATTATATAATATATATATATAAATAAAAATTAATATTAATATATATATATATATATTATAAATAAAATAATATATATAATATATATTTATATATATATATATATAAATAATATATATATATATTATAATATATATATATATATATATAATATATATATATATAATATATATATATAATATATTTAATATATATATTATATAATAATAATATATTATATTATTATATATATAATTATAATATATATATATATAAATATTAAAATATATATATATAATTAATACATATATATATATATATATTAATAATATATATATAATATTATATAATTATATATAATATATATATATAAATATATATATATATATAATTAAATATAATAATAATATTAATATATTATATATATAATTATAAATAATAATAATATATTATCCCGAAGGATTTAATGAGAAGAGAAAATAAAAGAAAAATATCGAATTAGACCTACAAAAGGAAACGACTTTCGGTTATCGTCAGCCATCTTTATCACCAATATATTCATATCTTTCAACACAAATTCAACTAAAATCTAGAATAAAATATTTATATAGATTTTTCAGATCACATTTCTCTTAAAATGTCTCTTCTACTAATAATCAAGAAACTATCATTCATTAACAACATTCAATATATAATATATAAAAATATATATATATTATAATATATATATATTTATATATTATATGTATATGATAGATTAATATATATATATATATAGTGATGTATAAGTATATATATATATAAGTATATATTATATATATATATATAAGTAATATGATATATATATATTATATATAATTATATATATATATATATATATCATAATAATACAAAGTAAATTTAGATGCTAGTAGATAGAGAATAATAGTATATTAGTAGTAAGTAGAAGCGTAGTAGATATATATAATATGTAATGGGCATATTCATAATGACGGGAAAATATACCATGATAAATGCAATATATGGAGCGTAATTAATATGTAATTTTAGCCGAGGTGTATGAGTTTATATTATGGATAATAATCCTACAAGTTATATGAATAGATATGTAATATTTGTTTTTGTAACGAGAGAGTTACATATTATATTAATAATTCATCTCATATTTATAAGTTGATCGCTTATCT
>JABUQX010079201.1:17500-24592 GCA_015478945.1 Trachelipus rathkii | reverse complement strand
TATAGAAAGCTAGAATAAGTATATAGCAAAAGAGAAGAAGTGAAACCCAAAGTGAGGTGAAGCTAATGAGAGAGCAGTGACGCGTGTCACATACGCCGCGACATAATGCTTTTGGAATTATAAGTTCAAGCGACCACCACACACAAAGTCTTTACCCGTAAGTTACCTAAGGGCTTGGAAAACCATAAATCATTTGATGTTGTAGAGTTCAAAAGAAAATTGCCACGCCTGTGGTCAAATCTGCTATTCATTACACGTCAACACGCTAACACGCGACACGCACACGCAACACGCAATCACAAAATAAAAAAAATAGACAAGAAACCTAAAGGAGAAATGAGTAAAATTTATTCGTACGCTAGGAAAACCTTAAATTTGAAAATAACGATAAACTCCTTTTATTTTATCAGTCAAATATCAAAATATGAAAATTCCAGAAAAAGTTTAAAATACATCTCTACTCTACTCACATCGCTCTCACGAAAATATGCGTACAAAAAAAAAATACTATTGATTCAATGGCTAAAAAAGTAAGATAAGGATTTGTATAAATTATAATAATGGCTGTCCGAATAGGTAAATTTTACGCTAAAGACAAGTTGGAAGAAACGCTAAAGAATCTAAGTTATGATTAAAGGAGATTACAGGAAAA
Organism: Trachelipus rathkii; assembly: GCA_015478945.1. Lineage (NCBI taxonomy): Eukaryota > Metazoa > Arthropoda > Malacostraca > Isopoda > Trachelipodidae > Trachelipus > Trachelipus rathkii. Next base: position 23,940 of record JABUQX010079201.1, on the reverse strand, counting down.
ATAAAACATCATAAGCTCTGGTACTAGACTATCCTATATGCGGAGACTTAGATTTATTATTTGAATCTAAAAGTTCTCTAGTGAATTTTCACCCAAAAAGTTGAAGGAAGTATCGCGTCTAAAGTATCGGGACAGCATTTTACACTATACGGATTACCATCAGAAAATGGCCGATACTAACCGATACCGGGTGATACCTGATACATAGTCGACCATCCCTAATATATATATTATATAATTAATATAAATATAATATTGATATATATATATAATATATATATGATATATATATATATAGTAAATAATTAATATATATATATATACAGTATAGTAAATGATATTTAGTTATATATTTATATATATATATTAATATAATATATATAAATTCTTCAGTTTGGCAATGTATTTCTTTGTAATCTTACTTAGAATTGCTTTATCTTTTCATTTATTATGACATAATAATGATTAAATATCTATATTCTTCGCCATCTTGTTTCTATTTATCCTTTTCCGATAAATTTCTTTTGAGAATATATTCTCTCTAATTGATTGCCTATATTTACAATAATATAATCCTTAAATCATTTATATTAATTCCACAAATATATTTAAAGCTGTCTTGTAGCTAATGGTATTTTTCTGAAAAAGATATGAAATAATTAACTAAATTTTTTGCTTCTACTCACAACCTCTCTTCTATCATTATTTGTTTTTAATCATCTTACCTTTGAAGAAGTTCTCATTTGATAGGTTTTATTTTTATCTTTTCATCTTTATTCTTCTTGAAATTAACATTTTTTTATTTTTTTTGTTATGTTGTTCTTTGGTAAAACAATCAGCAAAAGTGCATCATTTACTGTCACCTTCTATTTTGGTTTTATTCTTGATTGTTTATTTATATTCCTCTCTATATGTCTGATTATTATAAGTGCTTCTTACTTTTTTTCAATTTAGTTAGACCGTGTCTTTTTTCCGACTTTACACATATTCATACTATAGTCTACTTACTATGTCTTGTCTCTTGAGAATTTTTATAGCTAGCTATTTTTGTTAGTAATTTTTCCCATATCTTTTGTATGTAAATGATTGTTTCTATATTCTTTCAAAGTATGTGTTATTACGCTGTCGTAGCTTGTATGACTTGGATATCAGTTGAACATATTTTCTGTTCTGAGTTGTTTGATTTCGCTTAGTTCATTATATAGGGATTTACCTTTTAGATACGCACAGCTCAAATAATATACAGTGCCGTCAATTGTGTTTTATTCTTAATTCTCTATTAGCAGAAGTGATGCAATGGCACTATGTGATGTTATGAAACTCTTATCAAGTTATTCTTATTATGTATTTGTATGTATGTATTTCATTTCTAAATATATTTTTTATTAAGTCTATGAAGTTCTTTATTAATCATTATGTATATCTCAGTTCTTTTTCTCCCTTGCTCATTTTACTAACTATATAAGATAAATCTAGTCTTGTATTTCTTGCCATTAACCATTTTTAATTTTTCCTATTTTTTGTGAAGCTATGCTGTATTATTTTCTTTGTTTATTTTCTATTTTCTTTTGTGTTTTAATTTCATTAATTTAACCTTCTCAGTAATTAATTTGATTCCATAAATTATAATTATGTTCATCTTGACCTATGAACTCTCTAAATTATTTAAATGATGTTCTGAACTATTTGTCTCCTATTTTCAAAGAATGTTCTTCAATTTTTATTATTTTGTTTTTTTTCAGATTTTTTACTTTCCTACCTCATTAAATAGTATGTTGTCCAATTTGTACTTGATTTAAAAAACTAATTAATTAATTGTTCGTGTTTCAAATTGATATAATTACCACATCATAAGTCCGCATCTTTGATTAAATCCATTATACTGTTTTAATTTAATTGCCAAAGTTCCTTCATTAAATCTTGATGGTCTTAAGATTAATACCTTTCTTTTTATTGCCATCTCCTTGTAAGTAAGCTGCTGAAATATCCATAACATTTTATTTTTCAATTTTAATATCATTATTTTCATTGCTCAGATGATAAAGTTGTGCTATCTGTTTTTTCTTCTACGTTTCTTCAATCCTTTAGCTTTAAACTAGATGTAGCTTATAAATATTTTTTTCGTTAATCTTTGTAAAAAAAGGAATTTTCGTTGTAATTACCCGCATTACATTGAATTGCTTTTGTCAGCCGGTTATCTGTTACCTTCTTCGAAAAACGAATCAATTAACTTCTTCCGAACTTTATGGATAATCTCTATCATTTTGGCTTGTTGAACTATTAGCTGTCGATTCGAGTGTTAATATAAGCCTATGAATACACTTGACTTGGATCCTGCTTTATCTTCTTCCAGTTGTTCAAGTACTTTCAAGCGTACGTCCTTACAGCTAATTCATCAAATATCTCCCTCGCGAACCTATGTATCCTTAACCGTCGATTCTATGTTGTATCCTGTCTTCCTTCAATTATATTCCAGATGCTATAATTCAATATTTTTTTCAAATATCTATCAATAGTACTCTATAAATCTATATTTCTAAATATTCTGTATAATTTTAAATTATATGCGTTAATTATTAATATATAATCATATTTATTTAATCTATTTATAACTTTTATAATTTACAAATTGTATTTACTGTTCCTAGTCTAACTAATCTATTATATAGTAATTACTTAATTGAATTCAGTTTTAATTGATAAATCACTACGAAATATATTGTTATTACATATTCATTACAATAGTATTTACCTAACAATCACAATTATTATCGTTACTCAATATCATTTCATATTCTAATATCTAAACAATTGATAATGAGAAACAGTTTCTCTATCAAACTACTTCACTCTTGACTAATATATTACTCTAGAACAATATTAATGTGAAATATATTCAATTATTCTAAATTCTCCACTAAATTTTTTTCACAATATTTAAGAAGTGTCATACGTATATTCAAATTACCACATCAACGAATTATGAGTGATTGTCAATTTATCAATTCATCATTCCTGCTTCTACATTACTAGATTCATCTTTCTTATCTATTAACATATCTTAGTTTAATTTATTTCTCTATAAATTTAATAATTCACACTCTTCAGTCCAACTTCGTGTGTTCGACTTTGGTACTTCTTAAATCGACAGCATCTTAAGAGACGGTCTACCATGTTCTTGTTCCACTTGATGGATTGGTGAATTTTATCCATAATCTTACACACACCACATTACTTAAGAGCCTGGCCTCACATCCCTCTATTTCGTCTTGATTCTAAGTGCTCACCGTATAACAAGATCACCTCTTCCGCTACCAATATCTGATTAACGTTCCATCCCGCAGTGTGATATATAACTAGAGTATGAGTTATTATTTTAATAAACTATCTTCACTACTATGTACTTACTTTCCAAGTTTTATAACTATAAAATTACCGTTATCAACTATGATTTTCACCCTGCCTAGGTTCACCTTATATCCCTTCCACCTCCGTGGGTGTATGTACCCGTCCGGTTCTATATTGTAGTAGATGTAGATTAATTATTCACCACGATATATATTTATTCCTTACCGCCTGTTTTAGTCTCATCTGCGTTCGCGATATTGCTGTAAGTAGTCAATTATAATATAGTGTAGGTATATTATTATATATAATAGGTATAATTTAATATACTTCGCACTCGTATGTAATATATTTGGTTTATACCTAACTATATATCTGTTAATAATATGTATGTAGTAATGTTATATATATATGACAATATCGTACTTTTATTTGACTTCTTAATGCACGTTATTTTCGTTTCTGACACTGTTTCAGTTCTCCTAATGTATTTCTCTTAGCATTTAGTTCTTAGTGGGATGCTATAATTAATATTCTAATTAATCGATTATCTTATCTTTATCTAACTCTTTATTACTATACTTTGGTAATGTAATATTATTCAACAATCTTATTGTGATTTAGGTATATCCAAACATTACTTCTGAGAAAGCTAAGTTGTTGGCATAGTCACTAAATGAATTGTTGTTGGTCCATTTTTCAGCGAAAGGAAGTGCCCATTCCGATTACTATATTTCTGTCACGTCCTTCCTTAGTTTCTACATGTTGTATAAGATCCTTAAGTACAATGCTCGCCCTACTACCTTTTCATTCTACTAAACCATTACTACGACAGGGCTTTTCTACAGCCGTTTACTCATTTGAATTTGATAGTTTCAGTTCTTTGCTAGTAGGAATGGTTCATTATCTTCAATTATTGAAATTCTCTTCCTGCGGATCAGAGCATACTCGTCCATTAGGCACTTATATAGTATGAGATAATCGGCATTTCTTCAAATTTAAATCCTTTATAGATTCTTTATCTTTGTTTTTATATTCTTATCACCACAGCTGCCTGGGTGTATCAAGTTTGATGATCTATATATTTGAGCCGTCCTATGTAGTCGTTCACCAACTATTGGGCCTTTGGATGTCTTGCATTGTTCATGCGACTTAGGGTTGAAGAGTCACCGAGTTGAGGGGCATTTTGAACGATAACTGGTTTTTCAGAGAGGTCTGTGAGTATCACATACGCTGTAATGAGTGTGCATCGTATTTTGCATGTGTAACTTTCGTATGCCTCCGATTAAAGAGAGGCCTCCCCAACCCATAACCGGGGGGACTACCCATCCTCCATAACTGTCGGCCACCATGCAGCACATTGTCATTGTCGCCGCGAACCTCAATCCGTCGGTTCAGTCGGCCGTGACCAATATCCCTCTAGCAGCACGGCGCGAAAGCGTACAGAGACACTACTCACTCCAAAATCCGTACAAGCAGGCCCACTTTCCCAAAAATCGTGGCGTAGTATCCAAAAATTGTGATGTGCTTTACTAACGGGCATAAATTTGTCATGGTTCAGAACGCTATCCTTCGATGTCGCCTCGAGTGGACGGCGTAGTAGTCTATGACCTTGAAGGGCCTGTAATTATGTTCCGCAAAGGCTTGAACGACCGACTCACTAAAGTTAATTGCCTCAACTCACCCTTATTAGCTCGTGTACCTACGCCAGAGTTATCTAGCAGTGCCTGACCGATATTTGAGAAATATGTAAGGATAACTATATCTACTTAGCTAATATGCAACGACAATAACTTATTAAACCCGGTCTTCCCACGATGCGTGGTGAATCCCTGGAGCCCTTAATCTTTATTATTTAATTTTTCCCTATTTGTACTACTCACGACATGCATCATGTGTCAGGGTATTCCTTATTAATACCATTGGGACACACCTAACGGCAACCGTGTAAGTGCCATACACCAACCGTCGATACACAAGTATAGCCAAGAACCTATCAGTGAATCTCTTTCGAGTCATAGATAAATAGTGTATAATCAAATGCACGAAACCACTCAATCTTAATGGAGACATGATTGAACGCTTACGTAAAATCACCCTCTCTCAAGGTAGAGTTTGAGGGACAGAGACCCGTCTCAACTGTACCACCCCTCATGCGTAGAATGATCCACTCGCCTCCAAACATTCACTAAACCACCGACACCCAGAACCACACTCCCTACCTACTGCCGTGCTAAAGATCTCATAATGATATTACACCACGCCTGCGATCTAATAGAAGTTATATCCTCACACACCTCAGATTATTAGACGGCGCTGAAATTTCAGGGTGGGCAAAACAAAACCACTGTAAAACTACTACCACCTCGAGATGTGTTACTGTGGGTGAGTAAGTTAAATTCCGTTATATGGGCTAGATCCTTAACATCAGAATGACAACTTGACTGTTCCTCTGTGTTTGTGTTGCGTTTTTCATGGGTTAAGGGGCTTTTCCATTCCGCGAGTCCATTACCCTAGTGGTTGCGTTATTTTTGATTATATATATATATATAATATAATATATATATTATATATATAGTATATAAATTATATAAATATATATATATTATATATATATATATATATATAATATATATATATAAATATAATATATTATAGATATGTATAACAATGCTAACAAATTCAACGCAGTGTGATAAGTATTCAAAAATAACCCCTTAAGTAATTTCAGTCTGCTGGGATGTGAACCTGGCCCTAGCAGATGTCCTCCGCGTAAGTGTTTGACGATCACGCCACGATGGACTAAAAGAACGCGAGAAATGTTCCTGTGGTGAATATATCACCATCCCAACAGGAACCACGACGCACTCTACCCGTCCACGCTCGGGCGTAGCGACAAACAGGGCACCGCGCAGAGTGAAATACTTTATTAACCGGGGGAATATATTGTATGTATAAACAACTGCTACAAATTCAACGGCAGTGTGATAGGTATTCAAAAATAACCCCCTTAAGTAATTTCACACTGCTGGAATGTGAACCTTGGGCCCTAGAAGATGTCCGCGTAAGTGTTTGACGGACCACCGCCACGAATG
>JABUQX010079201.1:0-10000 GCA_015478945.1 Trachelipus rathkii | reverse complement strand
TAAAACCGACTGTAAAAATTACAGGGGAATTGCTCTGATGCCACATATTGCATAGGTGTACGAGAGAATATTGGAAAGAAGATTGAGGGACACAGTCGAAAATAAACTAGATGAATGGCACCATGGTTTTCGACCGGGAAGATGGACAATTGATTTGGTTTTTGCACTAAAGATGATATGTGAAAAGGCTTATGAATTCAACAGGAAAGCATATTTGGCCTTTATCGATTTAGAAAGCGTTCGACCGTGTTCGAGGAGATCTTATGGAGATCCTGGGAAAAGGGGTATGAGTGCCCACTAAACTTGAAAGAGCTATAAAAAGCACCGTATGTGGACAAGCGTTGCAAGGTGAAAACACAGAATGGATGATAGTAGTTGGTTTGGAATAACAACAGGTGTAAAACAGGGGAAGTGTACTTTCCCAATTTTGTAATAACGTTTATGGACTATTGTGGCAGGTGGTACAGGAAAGGGTTGGTGGAAGAGATCTTTGGATACGCGGATGATCTGCGTTATCTCAGATCCAAGGGAGGTTCTGCAGAGTTATATTGGCATGGGACGAGTACTAATTGAGAAGGAATGAAAAGCAATATAAGGAAGACCGGAGTTATGATTCCATAGGAGCAGGAGGATGAATATAGAGTTGGAGGGAAGTACTGAAACAGACGGAACAGTTTGAATATTTAGAAGTGTATAGTGGAAGAAATAATATGTTTCAGGAGTTGAACCATAGAATTGAAAGTTTTATGAGACACTTTGCGTCGTTGTACCCTTGCTAAGACCGTAATATACCGAGAAAGTCAAAACAATAATATATACCAGCATTATGAGGCCCATAATTAGCATATGGACATGAAGCCTAGACACTAAACACAAAAGCTAAAAGTAAATAAGCATGCGAAAGAAAGATTAAGATTGATATTGGGGTGACAAGATTGGATAGGAGGAGAAATGATGACGTGAGGGCGGTGTTGGGTGGAGAGTATATTGGAACTGGTGGAGAGAGACAGTGAATGGTTCGACATATGAAGAGGAATGGAAAGCAAATAGTGCTGCAAAAAAGGTATTATGAGTTGGCAGCGGAGGAAAGAGAGAGTGGGAGGCGAGAATGAGGAGGATGGTGTTGAAAGACGTGAGAGGAGGGGATGACTGTTGAGGAGGGACGAGCGAAAGAGTTTACGATGATCGACGACGATGGAGGAGCTTCGTGCTAAACAGCTGACAGGTGCTTACACCTACAGGAGGCCGGCTACAACGGCGAGACGGATATACATATATATATATGTATATATATATAATATATAATATATATATATATATATATACTATAATATATATATATATATATATATATATATAGTATATATATATTTATATTATAATATAGTCGTTGCTCGTTGTGAAGTGCAGACGTTTTTTGAGTGTTCTCGCTTGATGCTTATATTTGATTTTATTTATTTTATTATTATTTTGATAGCTGGTTTAGTGAAAAAGTGTTGTTCGAGCTTGTCTTTGTTTATTAAAGTTTTATTAAATCAATCAGTTGCTATACTCTTATTAGATTCAGTGAAATTTTGCACGTGGAGTTTTTAAAAATAAGCTTTTTGTTTATCTTTTTTTTTTTATTATTACAAAAGCTGAATTTTAATTAATTTTTAGCCCTTTAAAAACTTTTAACTTAGGTTGAGCGTTTTGATGAATTTTATCCGATTGTCTATTTTTAATTTTTTTCCTTGTCGTTTTTCTGGGGGGGTGCGAATTTTAGTAGGTAAACTGGAAGGTTACGCTAAGTTGAGTTTTATTTTTATTATTTATTATACAAATTCTGATTTTTAATTAATTTTAGCACATTAAACTTTTTAACTTAGTTTTTAGCGTTTGATGAATTTATTTCCCGATTTTTCCTTTTGTTTTAGGCTTTTGTTCTTGTTTGTGGCGGGTGCCGTGTGTGTGTGTGTGTGTGGAATGCAGATTTGCATAAGATCGGGCTTCTATGACTTCACCAACATCCTGGCTAAATTCCAACTCGCTTCGTGAATAACCAACCTCTCTAACTCTAGCCCTAACTTTTGCTCTTGGTCTGAGACTCAGAGTGGCCTAAAAATTCCATCTCTAACATCGTTTAAACGTTTCCAAACTATAACTTATTTCATAATTCCCGTCTAAAGGGTGGAGTATGTGCCTATGTTAACATTAACACTCCTGTACACGTCTCAGTGAATCTCGAATCTCCTAATTCCGATGTTCTATGGCTTAAAATCTTTCTCCTTCTACTTACAATAATCTTGTGCTTCTGCTTCTGTTCTCCTAATAGAACAGATTTTCACGCCTTTTTGAAATCTTACTACTTCTCACGAGACTGTTATATCTTCTCAATCCAAATACTGAGTCCTCTATTTAGGATTTCAATGTACACAACACGGAATGGTTGGGGTCCTCTCATACTGATTTTTAGTGGAGGATGCCGAATTCATTCAGCATTCTTAACGATCTGAGCAACTAATTAAAGACCAACACACATTCCGGATCGTTCCTAACCAATTCTTGAACACACTTGGACCATGTGTTTCACCACTAGTTCTTCTCTCTATAAATACACCACCTTTCGCTCCTATTGTAAATCTGACCACAACCTTATATCTCTAATTTTAATACTTTCTCTCCAACAGCTCCATCCTGCCCTGTGCGTTCTTTCTGCACTTTGACCGGCCGATGAGGGCTTTGCACTGCTTCTACGCTAACTATAATTGAATGACTGCTTTGTCCTGGTGACGCTTCGCTTCTGCCCCGACAAGTTGGGAGCTGAATCTTTGATGGGTATGAGCAGCTTATTCCTCTTCTACTAAATCTTTCTCTCCTCATTAACCATGGTTCGATGTAATTTGCTCTCTGCCATTCAGGCCTAGAGACAATGCGTATCTGGGGGTGGAAAAAATCTCTTTCTCCTATCACTCTCGCTAATTCATTCAGCTAGAAATCGTTGCAGGGATACTCTTCGACGAGCAAAACGGACTTCATCAAACAAAGTGCGCTAACCTCCTTTGTTCTCCTACTGATAAATCTTTCTGCCTCTTGCCAAAAAACCATCTCCAACAACTTCGTAAATTCTAACCTTCCTCCTCTTATTCGAATCTGATGTTCTGTTGCTAAACTCTCCAACTGACAAGGCCAATCTCTTCGGCCTCCTTTTCCTCTAACTCAACCCCGGACGATTCTGGCATTCCTCTCCTCCTCCTCTCCTCTCAGTGCCCTATAGCCTTCTGTGATTACATTTGATCGGTGCATGGGCTCCTGAAATTATGAACTTAGGAAGGCGGGTGGGCCGGATGGCATCCTTCCCGAGTTTTGAGGGAGTGTGCTTCCTAGCTGGCGCCTCTCGTTCAACCATATTCTCTATGCCTCAATACCATAGCACTTTCCCTCAGTGTTGGAAGCGCGCATTGTCCAACCTATCCGAAAAAAAGGAAGCCGCTCTGATCCTTCTAACTATCGCCCCATACTCTAACCTGTATTCTATCTAAGATCTTTGAAAACCTTCTCAACTTCATTCTTAGACCATCTGGAATCTCATTTACTTCTTTCCGATTCGCCAGTACGGCTTTCGGCGCTCGATGTCTACTGGTGATAACTTTTCTATCTAACAGATTTATGTTTTCCACCCTCAGGAATTACGGGGAGACTTGCGTGGTGTGGCGCTTGACATATCCAAACATTTGACCGGGTATGCACGCGTCACTGCTCTCCAAGCCCCCCCCCTCCCCCCCTCCTTTGGATTTCCTCCTTCTCTTTGTACTTATGTCTAGCTTTCTTTCAAATCGCTCAATATCGGCTGTTGTTGATGCGGCCACTTCTTCTTCCTTTTCTGTCAAATTAGTGGGTTCCTCAGGGTTCTGTCTTATCTCCACTTTATTCCTGCTTCTCATTAATGATCTTCTCGTCTGCACATTCTAACTCTATCCACTCAATGCCGATGACTCGACCCCTTCATTCTTCAACTCATTTCAATTCTGCTCTTCTTTTACTTCTAGAAATTGCCTCTTCGTCTTAATCTTTCCGACTCCATTCTCGCTGATCTGGATAGAATTTCGGGTGGGTCCGTCGCACCTTGTAAATTTAATTCTTTAAAAACCCAACTTTCACAAATCTCCCTCTCTAAGACACCTTCCTACTTTCCTATCTCTTTCCGACGTTCTCTCGTGCTCTCCTGTTGACAATATAAACACCTGCCTTAACATAAACAAAAAAATGTTTGAAAACCTCAACATCACAATAGATGATCGCAAAGAATTTATAAACTGAGAATATATTTAGGTTGCAAAACATTGATCCTTCTTCTCACAGTTACTTCAGTTATACAAGGTCTCATCCGCCCTTGTATGGATTACTCATATCTGGTGGGGCTCAGGTTTCACCCGGCTTTTGGATAGGGTCGAGTCAAAGGCTAAAAGAGCTTATAAACTGTCCTGACTTTCTAGTCACTATGACCCTCATCTTTTGCGGCGCGATGTTGGCTTATCTCTTTTCTATAGGGTACCGTAGCGCAGGGCTCAGGGAGCTTCCACTCGCGTGCCGCCCCCTTTAAGACGCCCTCGCAGCACGGGTGCTGTGTCGGCACAAGAGTTTTGTGTTGATGTTAGCAACTCCAGACTAGTTCGCTGCGGTGCCCCTTCTTTCCTTCCAACTTTTTTTTTTTAATTCTCTTTTCTCTTTTCTGTTTTTCTTACTCAATTTAATCTCCCTCACTTTAAAGCCCGCGTTTGGGCTCATCTGCGTAATTTGCGTTAAGTGTGAACTTTTTGAGTTTAACACCCCTCCTTGAATAGGCTTTGCCCCGTGAGCGGTGTTGATAACTGTAAAAAAAAAAAAAAAAAAAATATATTATAATATATATATATATATATAATATATATAATATATATATAATATATATTTTTATATATATATCTATCTTTTTTTGTATTTATACCCTTGCAATATAAAACAAACAAATCTTCAATTACATTTTAATATCTAAAAGATTAAAACTATTTACAGTAAGTTAATTTTTAGCTTTCGCTCCTTACATTAAGAGAGCTTCCTCAGAAACAACTTTAATAGAAATAAACAAAATTTTTAAAAAACAAATAATAAGTAAAGGATTAATTTATAGGTTGGTTGGTCTTCACTTGCCGTTCATCTTGATATCGCCGAAACATCTTGAAGAAAGTAAGAAAGAGTTCTGGATTTTGTCGAGCCTGAAGTCTCCCGGCGCTTTATTGAAATTATCTATGTTGTAAATAAATACAGATTTGGTGATGTTTTGACATCTCTAATCCGTTGCAAAATTTTTAATAGGGGATGCTTCTTTAATATATCTTGTGATTGCTTAGTCCTTCGGTGTGAAATTCAATGCAGAGCAGGGAAATTCATCCACAAGATCCAATTTATGTTGATTCAGCCTTCTGGTGAAGTCATGAGTTTCACCTATATAAATACTGGAGCAATCATAACATGGGATTTTATATATACATTGATTTAAGTTTAAGTTTTGGCGGTTGAAAATTCTTTTAATGGCATGGAATTGTTTTGTAAAGCATAATATTAATTTGGAATATGTTCTAAAATATGAAATTTAAATTACATGGGATCGGAAGATAAGTAAGGTTGTTATTAGAGGTAGGCAGCGGTACTATTATAACTTTTCTTCGCTTTTGATATGCTAGATTAATAACAAAGGATAGTTTAAATTACCGAATATAGAGGAAAGAAATTTAGTTTCTGTCGAGAGAAAGGGGGGGGGGGGAACAGATATTAAAAGCTCTAAGGTAAAGGGAAGAAAGAGTAACAAGTTTGGTGTTGAAAGAATGTGTAGAGAACCAGTGTATGTAAGAAGAAGAAGTGGGTTTCCTGTAAATTGAGTAAAGTAACTGAGGAGAATTTTGCCAAGAAATTAGTGTCAAGAAAAAGGAATAGAAGAATTATGAGGTAACTCATGAGTGAAAGAGATCGAAGGATGGATGTTATTAATGAAATGTTGGATATCTTGAATGTTAACATGTTTTGGGACCGAACAAAAAACATCGTCTACATATCTTAACCATGTAGAGTTATGGAGTAATTCCATACAGATATTACTAAGGATAGGAGAGAGAGGGGATCCCATAGTTAGACCGTAGGTTTGTTTAAAAAATAGATTGTTAAATGTAAAAAAGCTAGTCTAAACAGAAGACATGAGTTTTTTAATGAAGCAAAAGGATAGTTAAAGTAATGTTTGTTTTCCGAGATGAATCTCTCCAAAAGGTCGGGAGTAAACTGAACAGGAACTGACGTAAATAGAGAAACGACGTCAAAACTTACAAATTGATGGGTAGTAGGGTTCAAAGATTTGGTACTGTTTATGAAATTTAAAGTGTTAGAAAGATGTGAGCCGGAAATATTACCTACTAAAGGTTTTAGTTGTGCAGAAATCCATGATGATAACTTGTATGCAACACAATTTACGTTTGAAATAATAGGTCGAATGGGATTATTGGGTTTGTGGATCTTCGGAAGGCCATAAAATTGTGCCAAATTAGTCATATAAGATTTATTGTTAGAATGAACGTTAGGAAATTGTTTACATATCAATTTAAGGTTTTTATTAAATTGAATTTTGGAATTTTTCAAAGGATTGGTATTAATTTTAACAAGTATTATCATCTAATAAAATGGAATTACACTTGGAAATATATTTATAATCTATATGATTTAAAATAACGACATGATATCCTTTATCAATCCTCAAAATAACAATATTTTTATTCTTCTTCGGATCAAATAAAGCTTTGTAAAATTTAACTGGTAAATTATTTTGTTTTCTACCAATAACTATTTCATCTATCAAAATGCCTTTTAAAATGTCCTGATTTAAATTATGATCGTTGGCAAACGATATATATATATATATATATATATATATATATATATATATATATAAGTATATATATATAATTAAAAATTATATATATTAAATTATAATATATTTTATATTTAAATATATATATTATATATATATATAAATATTATATATATTATAATATATATTTCAATTCTTTCTTCTTCACCTTCCTTCTTTGCCCCAAGATTGGGGTAGGTGCTGTACAAGCATCGGAAAAGAAAAGCAGTAGGAGACATGACAAACGTCGAAAAGAAAGCCCAGCCTTACCGCCCCCTCTGTACCATTAATTAGAGAGCTCGTTCACAGAAGAAAATCCACCCTAGAGCTTCACATGACCGCGACGGACCCTCACTATGTAAATCGTCAATGTAAGGGTTCATCCCCTGGCCCAGGCGGGCCCACAACCATGCCCCCATACAAAACCCCGCCATTCTCCCCTATCATGCACCTTTATTCTCGCCTCTGCCAAACTCACATTTTCTCTCCTTTCAGACATTCGTTCACCGACCTCAATCCACTTTCTCTTCGGTCTCCCAGCGGTCGGTCCCAACACACTCACCACTATACATCCGCTTAACCAACTACTATTCATTCATCCTTTTCCACATGACAAACCATCTCAACATACTTTCAATTATCTCTCATTACCCCTTTCTTCACACCAAACCACTCTCTAATACGTTCATCCCTCTCTTTATCAATTCTTCTCACACCTAGCACACCCTAAGATTGTCCATCTGAACACATTAACTTTAGATCTATACTTCTTATCCAGACCAATAGTCTCACTACCATACAAAAACACACGTTAACAACATACCCTCATGAAGACTCTAAGCTCACTCAAGACTTATCCCTTTGCACACCAACGATTTAATTGCACAACCACCTTCCTGCCATTCACAAACTTCCTACTACACTCTGCATCGTCCTTTCCCTTTCATCCAACATATACCCTAAATATTTAAACTCAGACACTTGTTCTAGCTGCCTCACCATCTAACATAACCTTCACACTGAGGACTGTCCTCACTCAACAACCATAACCTTACTCTTATTCCACGTTTACTTTCAAGCCCTCCTTTTACCACACCCTGCCAAAAATCTCTCTATCAATCCTCTCAAACTCTCTTCAGATTCGCCAACAACAGAACCAAATCATCCGCATAAATAGGAAGACCCCCCACTCAACTCCATTCTCCACCATTCTACACCATTTTCCTGCCATCCCCACCTCAAATCCTCTTTCATAACCCCACCATATACAAAATTGAATAACAAAGACATAAACACAACCCTTTCTTACTCCGCTATTAATCCTAAACCCAATCACCATTGACACCATTATTCTTACACACGCTTCACTATCGCATACATACTTTTGATCCATTCAGAAGCCTACCGACAACACCATATACACTAAACCACCTGCCATAACGCTTCCCTATTAATTCTATCATACGCCTGTTTTGCAAATCCAAAACCTAAATACAATTTATTCTTCTTCTCCCTCATTTCTCAATCATTTGTTTCAATGTAAATTGATCCACACACCTTCTACCACTTCCCTAAACGCACCTTGTCTTCACCAATCAGTCCTCCAGTTCACTCGACGCACTCTTTCGACCAAAATACCAACATATTTCTCTTCCCTTACAACACTCAATAAACTTATTCCTCTAAATTTCTACAGTTCCCTTTCTCCCTTACCCTTATACAAGTGGTACTATTACCGCTCTCCTCAATCCCTGCGGGAACTTATACCCTCCATAAAACGCTTTATTACACACAACTTCCAAATCAATCAATCACCATCTCGCCTCGCTCTTGATCATTTCACTAGTAATTCATCTATACCTGCAGATTTACCATTCTTCATACTTTCTCACCCTACCATTACCTCTCCTTACTAATAACCTCATCCCCAAATACCTATTCCTTCTTGCACCATCAAAACCGCCCACATTACAACTCATCATTACTGTTAATATTGTGCAGATTTCGAAGTGTTCTTTCCACACTCCCCTCACATCCATTCATCAGTTACAAAAGCACCATACCTATTATTATCTTCTAAGCAGATTTCCCCTTATTTTCTCATCTTAACCTTTCGCGCTTCCTTCCAGAAGAGCTCCTATTCCTTGTATTGTCCTCATTCATCCCTCCTTCCAAAACTTTCATTTACCTCTGTTTTCTCCTTCAACGTATACACCTTTTAGTATTCTTTTTTCCTCCTTATATAATTCAAGCCATCTTTTTTTTGAATCTTCATCATTTGCTTTTAGACATTCAAACCACGACTTCTTTTTTACCTTTAAACCGCTTTCGTCACCTCATCATTCCACCATTCGCTGTCCACCATTCTTACTTCCTACTTTAGCACATCCACACACTTCCTTTGCCCTACTAACAATTGCTTCCTTCAATTGCCCCCAGATTTGCTCAGTATTCCCAACTTGTCACATTCAAAACCTTTTGACTACGAAGCGCTTCTTAAGACTATCCTATTATCTTGCACCACTTTAACTTCTCACTCTAATTTTAACCTACCTCCTTTCGTATCACCTTCCTCTCATTCCAAGCCCCACTAACTTAATTTTACATAAAAGAACATAATATGATCCGATAATCCATTCCTAAACCCCTAACTGATTTAACATCAAACACATACTTCAACATCTCCTTCTTCACCAACACACTAAATCAATCATACTTTTCACTTCGATACCATCTCAACCTACACCAACTCTAGTTTACTTATGGAATACTCTTGTCTTTAAAGAAAGTATTACTTACACACATACCTCTCTCTTCACAGAAATCAATCACCTTCCTACCATTCTCATTTCCCCGCCCACCCCAAACCACCTGTTATACCATCCCCTTTTTTGATCACCTATTCCAACCATTCAGGTCCCCCAAAACTATCAATCTGAAGCTCCTACTCACCCCATCCAGAACATCATTCAAATTATCCCAAAAAAATCGTACTCTCTTCAACGTTTCCCTCAGATGGACCATACGTCACACCACACATACCTTGACCTTTTCAAACTTAAATTTAACCATTAGAATTCTAGGACT
>JABUQX010079200.1:22500-25000 GCA_015478945.1 Trachelipus rathkii | reverse complement strand
TTGCGCGTATCTATGGAACGTACACAGCATTCTTGCTCCTATTTAATATCTTTTTCTTTATTTTGGCCTTCAACGCAGTTTAATTAATTTCTGTATATACAGTATTGAGTACATTGATGCTGGCGTATCAAGAATTCAAACTGCTCGCATTTCATTTAAACAGCGATATTCTTCCCTTTTAGGTTTTTTACCGATTTGGTCAGCTTTCCATCTTTAGAGTTTTCTTAATTTATCTGGAGTTTTCAATGAATAGGATTAATTATATTTTAAACGAATACTTGTGAGATTAGGTAAAGTCATTAATTTTCTTTTAGCAGTTTATTTCATTTCAGTTGAAAGCGCCGGAGGCCCCAGAAAAAAAAGAAAAAAGGGAAGGGGGGGCGCGATTTTTTTACCCGCGCCCTATTGGCGCAAATTTTTTGATTTTTGTGGGAGGAGGGGGCATGTTTAGAGATGAAGCTTTCTATAAATTGAAGCCGTTAATAAAGGCAAGTGCAAACATTTGGTGCATCGACATTTTGGTGAATAATGCAAGTGGCTATTTCCTTGACTCGGTACTGTAGATAAATCTATGAAAAAATATGATTAATGCATCAAATAAACACAAGAGGAGACGTACTTTAACGTAAGCATGATTTTTTTTTATACTTATGAGTTATCTTTATTAAATCTTAAATTTAATTGATTCTTACTAACGCCTTAAAAGAACTTAGGAATAAGTAGAAGAATGCATATATATATATATATATCTAGATAATATATATATAGATAGATATATATATATAGTATATATAAGTATTATATATAATAGTTAAATATAATATATTATAGTAATATATATATATATCATTATAGTATAATATATTATTATATATATATATATATATATATATTATATAAGATATAATATAGATTATAATATATAGTATATATAGAAGGAATATAGATATAAATTACATGGGGTTCTCAGCGGAATACGTAAAACAGCTGTGATATTCGCTGTGGGCAAGAGGTAATGGGCGTAAAATGTTGACAAAAATTTTTCTAAATAAAAATAAATTTTTTATTCCAGATTGAAATGTACGTACGAAATTATACATTAATTACTGAAGACACTTTTACCTACAGTGTATACCTTACACGCTATCCACGTTCAAAACATTGAATCGCTACTGGTGTATACGACATACATAGGTAAAACAAAAACAGGTTAGCAAGATAGTTTTATTACAGTTATGAGTCAGAAGGTATGTAGCAGGCCATCAACGTCTGCGGACGTACACTTTCAAAGATGCTGCTCAAAGTGCCCACCACCTGCACGGATACATGCGCTTGCCCTCTTCATCCAATGTTCTGTCGTTGCCAAACCGATGGATATCGGCCGTAATTCCCGACATGCGTTTCGAATACGATGCTTCAGATCGTCCACCGAGGTTACTGGGGTAGTGTAGCCTGCATAAACCACAGATTTTAGGTAACCCCACAGGTAATAGTCGAGAGGGGTGAGGTCGGGTGAGCGGGGTGGCCACGGCACAGGTCCATATCTCCCGATCCATTTCCCTGGAGACACACGGTTGAGATAGGTCGTCACACCCCTTGCACTGTGTGCAGGACACCCATCTAGTTGAATGTACATGTTGCGTCGTGTCTGAAGTGGCACATCTGCCAGTAATTCTGGGAGGATATATCGCAAGAAATGGAGAAAGCGTTTGCCTGTGAGGTGCTCATTGTAAAAATAAGGTCCAATAAGTTGACTGTGAAGGACCCCACACCACACATTGACGGTGAAAATATTCTGGTGGCGGGCACTGAAAGTGATATGGGGATTTTCCTCTGCCCAGTGCCGCCAATTCCAACGGTTTATTATTCCATTTGAGGTAAAGCAAGCCTCATCTGTCCACAGGATGTTCTGAAGGAGGCGTACATCCTCATCAAGAAGGGTTTCCATCAAAGCTAGGAAGCCTAATCTCCTCTCAGCGTCTCCAGGACGCAATCCGTGCACGATGTGCGCCCTGTACGGGGTCATGTTATACGTCATACGAATTCTACGTACAGTCTCTTTGGAAATCCCAAGGACCCTGCTAGCTTGCCGTAACGATGAACAGGGATTTTCATGGGTGTATAAGAGAACCTCTAACTCCATGTCAAATGTACGCACACGATTCTGTACCGGGACTTGCCGTGGTGGTTGTGCAACAGATCCTGTAACGGCAAATCGTCTGTAGATCCTATAAATTGTTACGTGCGACGGGTGACGGCGATCAGGATAGCGTTGCTCATAGAGACTTGCGGCTACCCGTGAATTCCATCCATTTGCAATGTACAATTCGACCATGGCTCGTTTTTCGTCGTCTGAGTACACATCGCGAGGCATGTCGTTCACTATACCAACGTTACAGTATCTATGTGTTTCACGATTTGGTTCTAAACACCCAGCTTTGATTCAAAGTAATGTCAAACGGAAAGCGTACTTGGGTTACGAAAAATTACAGTCATTGAC
>JABUQX010079200.1:5000-17500 GCA_015478945.1 Trachelipus rathkii | reverse complement strand
TATATAGTATGTATAATATAATACTATATAATATATAAAATATATATATATAAATATATTATATATATATATAGATAATATATAGAATATTATATAAATATATATATATATATATATATTATATATATATATATATATATATATATATATATAGTATATATATTATATATATATATATAATATAAAAATATATAAAAATTATTTATTATATTATGTATATTAATAGATATATATTATAATATAATATAATATATATTAATTATAATATAATAATATTATATTTATATATATTATATATATATATATATAGATTATATATTAATATATATATATATATATATTTAATATATATTATATAATAACTAGGGAAACTACTGGTACCATTTCATTCCCTAGCTTCGCTCGGTTTCTGTGCTGATATCCGCTCTCTTCGCTCGCACGGCAGTTTCCATTACTACTTTTACTACTCTTTTTATTATTTTGGGAAACAAAGTAAATAGAACGTTAAAGAAACTGAATAATTTTTCAGGTAAAAAAGTGTCTGGTATGATTTGATGAGAGACGTTGAAGAACCTGAATAATTTTTCAGGTATAAAAAAGGGTCTGGTGCACCCTTGGTTCGCTAGCTCGGCAGTTTCCAATCTATAATAAAAATGGAAAAATATCTTATTTGTCATGGAAGAAAATACATTTTTGAAAGTAGTGATCCCTATTGTTTTTATGATATTCTTTGAAGTAAAAAAATTTATAATTCATGCTATAAATGTGGAGAACTGTTAGAAGTTGATTATAATTGTTTTGATAAAAAATATAACACAAAAATGGAATAATAATAATCAAACCTATAAATCAAATGACCACAATATGAAATTATTAAGGGTTTATCATTAAAATATTCATCAAGATTAATATAGAGAAATTTATTAAAAAGTTTTTAACAACCAACGAAGATATAAAGAAGAATTATGAGAAAATATTAGATCTTAATGATAAATTAGAGCAAGAGTATCAAGATTAAAGGTTAAAAGAGAAAAAATTCGTTAAAGTATCATTATAAATTATTAAAGTTGCTACAACTATGTGATAAAAAATGTGATCTTTCCAATTTTAGGAAAATTTTTACTCAAAAATTGGTGAACGAATATCAAAGAGTATGACAAGATATATGTAAATGTAACAAATGGGAATTTGATTGAATAAAAAAGGATACTTCCATTACATTAAAAATCAAAATTAACGCAACACTGGCTCATATAACGATAACAGGTTATAGAAAGGACCATAACGCTCTGTAACTTTATTATGCAAATACCATAGCATCAGGGACAAGGTATACAGAGTTGTAATTAGTGTTAGGGGTGTGTAGGGTCCGAAATTGCTATAGTTAAGGTAAATGACAAACCAAGTAACTCGAGCTTTAGCGATTTGGGGAAGGTTATGGTGGAGGCATGTTGAGTACGTGGTCCATTCAGGTGTGAATTTAGCCGTTACAACCATGGAAAGGATTCCGCGTCGACTAACACCTAATGAGTGTATACAGATTACCACCCTCCGTTCAGAGATATATGGGTACCGTGAACTCGGTTGACGGTTGGGCGTAGCGCACATAACCATTGCATGGGTCGAGCAGTGGTACCACGACACCCATAGGGAGCACACAAGGCGAGCTGGGGCCAGGAAGGCCACGTGCCAAGACTGGCCCTTTAAATAAAGCTGTTTTTTATACGATGAGGTCCGTAAGGACCACCGCCATACAACAGCAATTTCCCATTCATTACTTGGGCATAATTAAAGTGTTACAAGCATTTTGGTTCCTTTCTGGTACCTGTTTTAACGGTCATTATGTAGCCATGTGGTTTTGCCTTTAAGTTTGACAGTTAGTAGTATTTTATATTTTAATTTTTTTATTTATTTTTATTAATTTGATTTTCTTTTTAATATATAATTTTATTATTTATTTTTTCTTTTTTTTTTTTTTTTGATATATTATAAATTTCATTACTTTTCAAAGAGTTATTTTTTTTTTACTTCAAAAGACCGTTTCTATAGTGTGATTTCCGAGTTCTTTCTTTGTCCTTATAGTATGTCCTTTATCGCTTTTTTTATTGGGCTTAGCCACCAGACGAGTAAATAGCTTCTTCTTGAACGGGAAGCAGTTGAGATCTCTTTTTGAGATGTTTGAACATTGAAGACCGTCTCCATGTTGGAATAAATCCATTATAGAATTGGTTAGAATGAGTCACAAGTGATTGGTTGAAGTCGTATATATCACTCTAAAGATTGTTTTTTGGAATTATTCTAAATATTTATTTGTTTTATGATTTTTATCATTTTATTTAATTTTATTGTTATTTTGATATTTTTGTTTTCTTTATTATATTATTAATTTAAGACTCGACATATGTCATTGATAGGGTTGGTACATTAAACAGACCTATATTTACTTTATTATAGTTTATTTTTTATCTTCGAGTGTCGATATATATATTAATTTTGATTATTAGTTCTAATTATTATTTTGATTTACTTTGTGCATCTTCACAATTAATACTTTGTTGTTTACTATTTTATTTTGTTTAATTTTATTAAATTTTTTTTTTTTTTATTTTTTTTTTAACATGAATCTTTATTATCTTCTTTTTCTTTATTAGAATTAACTTATATGAGCATGATGCCTTTTTTTTTTTTGATTTATTTTTTTATTTTTTTAGTTATATTATATATTTTTTTTTATACTATATAGTATATATAATTATATATGTATATATATATATATATATATATATATATATATTATTTTTTATTACATATATTTTTACAATATTTATGTCTACTTAATAGATGTATTTTATTTAACATTATTATTGTTTTTGATTTATTATATTTGTATATATAATATTTATATACTGCTTTACTGCTTTAGGGTCAAGAAAAAAACATAAAGTTAATTTTGTAATTGTAATTAAGTAGTTGAATAGGGTCGAATTTTTTATTATTTTTATTTGTGCTTTACTTTTCATTTTTATAACAGTTTTTAAGGTAAAAATTCTTTTATAATTTTTCTTTATATTCATTTTGAATTTTATTCTATAAATTTAGTATTTTAAATACATTCTTTCGTTCTTAACTTCTATTTTTTTTTATTATTTTTCTTCTTCAAACAAATTTAATTTTCTTTCTTACGATATTTATTATCCTCGTAAGGTTATCTTCAAATTCACATTTTTCAATCAAATTTCATTCCTCTCTTCAGTAAATTTTCGCCGATTTTCATCAAATTTAAATTCTTTAAAAAGAAGTTCATTTTTTATTTCATCAATGCTTTCTCAATATTTTCAAAAACTATCCGCTATCATTTCTGAGCTGTCACTGATGATTATTTTTTATTTTTTTTCCTTCAATAGATTTATCTTTTTTAATATTATTTTTTATTAATATATGGTTTTTATTTTTTATCTCTTACATTATATAACTTTTTTGAACTTTTTATTCTGCGTATTTTTTTATTTTTTTATTTGATTAACTTCATGCGTTTTTTTTTTTTTTGATATTCTTGTAGTTATATGTACTTTCTTTCATTCAAATTATTTATGTTTTTACTTCTGATTCTTTTTCTAAATAAAATTTTCATTCTTGATTATTTGTCTTAAAGCTATTGTGATTTTTTTTTTGTATTTCTATTTTTATGGTATAGCTTGATCTATCGATATATCGATATCTTTTTTTCAATATCAAATTTCCTCCTTCGTCTGAATCTGGTAGGCATGAGATCTTGTTTTGTTTTTATGGACCTTACTATCTCTATAGAGTATTTCTTTAATCTATTCTCTATTTATTTTTATGAGATGGTTTAAAATATAGTTCTTTTGTGAGAACAGAATTAAGTATATTTTTAAACAGCTAATCCATAAAAAATGCTTGCAAACATGTTTCCCTTTAGGACACGCCATATTATCATTTTCTATCTAATGAAGAGGGGAATTTTGATAGTATTTTGAATTTTTAATATCTATTATCTTTTTTCACATACATTTGTATTATATTTCCTGAAACTGTTCCATTGTTTTATGGTCTGCGCATATTTTACATCCTATTATGATATTTCAATTTATATATATATCTTCAATTATTTTGCTATCTTAATTTACTCAATCAATTTACAAGGAAGAATATTTCTCTAATGAATTCTATAATAGTTCTAATAAACCCAAGTTCATTTCTTCATTTATGGAGTAATTGTCTTGGTAAAAGTATCTTCATTTAAATTCTTTTAAAAATTTGGATAATTATTAGTCTCTTAACTATTATAAAATCATATTTGGACTCGTGGTTTATGTTTGGATATTTAATTTCTGAAAGGTTTCAAATGCCATCCCTCGCCAGTTTTCGACGAGGGTCCGGAGCTAAATGAAATAGACATTTTCCTCCTCTACATTGACGATATATCTTAACGTTTCTTCAATGTTTTCCTGCTCTTTCTTATCATTAACAGTTTTTTTGGGTTTTATTGGTTCTTCGGACAGCCAGCGCGACCAGCAAGAAGAACCCTCTGCACTCGCATCTGCTGTCAATGCCGTTATAGTTAATATAAAACCACCATGTTTATTACTGTCTGTCAGTTTGACCTTACTCTTCTTAGATTTTTCATTTGCAACTACTTTCGATGTCTTATTAAGGTCATTATTAGGTATAAATTGAGGTTTTACTTTTCCACTTCTCATACAAACGCCCCTAATCATAGGTGTTTTAGAAGTCATAATTTTTTCAACATTTATCATTTTACAATGAATGTAATAAACTTTCATGTGTTATAAAATAAAAAATATATTATATATAATTTTTTTATTATATAAAATTTTCTTTTTCCCTTTATTTAAATTTTATATTTTATATTTGTTTTTCATTTTTTTTGATATTAGAAAATTATGACAAAGTGGTGGTGTCACATGTAAATGTATGATTTAATTTCTAAATTTTTTATTAATTTAGATTTATTTTATTAGATGTAGGAATTGAGTTTTTATCTTTCCGCATTATCTCTGACACAAATACCTCTAAGGAAAGAATATATGAATGTTACAAGTTTTCCAACATTTTCAGTATTTTTTATCATCCTACAGTGCATGCAATAATATTTCATTTATTTTAGAGGAAAAATATTAACATTTCTTTTAAAATAAATGAAATACTAGGGTTAATCGAACTCGCTAATCCAGCTATGTTACCCTAAGGCCATATATACACATCTTTTTCTAACCTTATCTAGGCTATAATTTTTCACATAAAAATTTTTCATTTATGATAAATAACAAATTTAACTTTGGCACATTATCGTACTCCTACCAACTTAGTAAATAACTCTGGCAATCCCTTCGAAGATGTCTTGTACACCCAAAAAACTAGCCTATCCATAAATACTACGGTTACACAGACTGTGTCCACGCCTAAGGCTTCTCCTTCACATCCTTTATCGTGAGGGTACTAAGAATTATGGATTTGCGTACGAGTTGCGGGGACGTATTTAACAAATGAGGTTTTGCTTAATAGTGGGATGTCTTATTTTGTTCCCATTGAGGGAAGTCGCCATGTTTGGGATCACCCCTTAAAATGTGTGAAGTCCCATCTGAGGATGCATTTACCCCTCCATGAGGGAGGGATAAGGCTTCAGCCCTAAGGGGCTAGGTCTGTGATAGATTAATATGATATCCTTATCCTTATATCCTTATTCTGCTTTACTGTTTTAGGGTCAGAAAAGTTCAATCAATAAAAAAATATAATTTATTTAGGATAAAATATTAAAAATGTTTAAAGTAATAATGATATTAGATTTTTGGAAAATAAATATACTTTAAAATAAATAACAACGTATTAAAATAAAATTAAGATTCATGCAAATAATAAAATGTGTTTTTAAAACAAAATAAATTACCAAGTAGCTAGATTTACAAAGGAAATGTGAAATGATGATGTGTTAGAGGGATGGTCCCTTGCGTGAAAAAGGAATAGATGTGATTGTTTCTTTTAAGAAGAGAGTATTATAGTTTAATGATCAAAGGTTAGGAAAACGTGGGTAATATTTAAAGATGAGAGAAAAAAATTAGAAATGTGATATGTTGAAAAGAGATCTAGATATTACTAAAGGATTACTAGTGATCAGTTTATAAGGAAGAAATATTTTGTAGAATATTAAGTTGGGAAGGTTGGGAAGGAATTATACCTTTATCAAATACAATAGGGCAGAACTACTTGAAAAAGAAATAAAATATAGATGTTCTACCTTGAAAAGAAGAAGATGAAGTGCTAGCAAAGAATTTAAAATATAATTAATTAGAATTGATATTAATGAGTAATTGAATTACAACTTATAATTAGTATAATATGAGTAAGGGATAAGGTTTAATTCTGGCTATGCTGTACTTCATAGGAATGGAAATGATAAATATAACAAATAGTCTCAAGTTTCACGTACTCTAAATAAAGACGGCCACGTATAGTATAATATATTATGTAGGATATGGATTATATATATATATATATATATATATATATAGTATAGTAGTGGTGGGTATATATATATATATATATAGTAGGTATTTATTAAAATAGTTTATTTATGCATTTGTAATATAGTATATATATATACATATATATATATTATATATATATATATATAATATATATATATAATATATTATATATATATATATATATATAATTATATACTAAATATAATTATATTGTATATATAGGTATATATATATTATTATGAGAGAGTACAACACCCCACTTTGAGAAATTTAAACATCTACGATAGATAGCTGGGAATCGCCACCCATCGTACATAATGTTGTTTAACATGTACATTATGTGCAAGTCAATGAATTAAGTTTTAGCTTATGGAGGACGCACAGCACATACTATGGCTTTCAAATACATATCCTCTCTTCGGTGAAGCTCCTACTCCGCTATGACTCTGAATATACATTATAGCATTTAATAAGTCGTTTATTAGTTATTGATTATAGGACTTATAAGACATTATATGTATTATTATGAGGTATATTATTGATTATTGATTGATGTATTATTGAGTATTATTTTATTATGTTAGTTTATCGATAGATGTTGTCGTTCAATTAGAGGTAAGTTTGAAGCAGTGTGGAAGCAGGTTAGAAGCAGTATCGCAAGCCGGGGTGGAAGAGAGGGCCTTGAGAGGGGTGTTTGAGCTTTACTGCTTACTGCTACTTTATGGTCGAAAAAAAGGACATGGTTTTGAAATAGAGAATTTGCTGTAAGAAATGTTATTAGGTAAGCCATAAAATGTTTTAATAAAACTTTTTACCTCTAGAAAGTATATTTCTAGAATAAAAGCTTTAAAATAAAAGTAAAGATACGATTTAGGAGTGAGGGAATTCATGTATTTTAGAGGAGATAATAGAAAGAGTTAAGAAAGTTCTTGAGGAAGCTGGCGCAGCTTAAGGTATGCGGTCGACTTGTGGGTGGTATGGTGGTGTGTGTTGTGATGTGTGTGATGAGAGTGAGGAGGAGAGGAGAGACGATTGAGAGAGAGAGAGGAGAGAGAGAGAGAGAGGAGGGAAGAGAGAGATGTGAGGAGAGAACGGAGAGAGAGAGAGAGTGCGGGGGCTTAATGTATCCAAGGGGTGTGTTATGGATGAGCTGGATTCAGAGCGTTTGCGCGGTTGAGGGGGATAATATTAGGTGGGAGTGGTATGTTTGAGTCGCAGTTTCGGGGTAATGAACAGATTAAGTAAGCGATGAACGGCAAATTACTTAGGTGGCGGCAGGTGGCCGTTATAATATGGTGTGGTTTTCATATTTGTGCAAATTTGGCTATAATTTGTGATCGTTCTAAGAGTAATATCACTTAATTGTCGTGTTAAAGTTCATTTATATAATATATTATAATATATATGTATATTTATGTATATTTATATATATTATATATATTATATATATATATATTATAATATATATATTATATATACAGTATATTATATATTATTATATATATATGATATATATATATATAAAGGTATAATATATATGATTGCAATATTGTGGGATGATTGCCGATTAATGATCGCTGATGTATTAATAACTTTTTTATCTGTTCAAAAAAATTTCATTTTTAAGGTCGAAACCCCGTTTTGGAGTTCAGTCCCCATCTCATGGGGACTTTACCTTTTCTGATTCCTCTGTAATCATCATCATCCTTCGTCATTCTTCATCATTCGTCATTCTGCCTTCTCTTATGCACTCTGTACAATTCTTCTTCTGCTAAGCAGTCTGTGCTTTTCGGCTGGCTCCAGCTCCAACACCGGTTCAGCCTCCGACTCCGTTTCCGGCTTTGTGACCCCGCTATGGTTCATTTGTTTTGACACATGAGACTTTTTCTTATTCCGTCTCTTATTTTCCTTCCATCATCTGTGGCGCGATTGTGCTTTCCTATCATGCCGGACTTTGTGCTTTTCTTCTTTTTTTTCAGGGTTGGAACCGTCCCTCAGAGGATCATTTTCATGGTCTGATTGGTGGTGTCTGAGAATGCCTGTCCTCAAGGAATTGAATTCGTTATGTCCTTTAAAAGGCATCAGAATCGGATTGATACGATCAGATTATTATGGTGTTAGTAGATATCGATGGTTACGGTAACTCGGGCGACTGGCAGCCGGTTTGGTTCCAGGGATGACGGATTACCTTACAATTCTAGTCGATTTGCTTGCCACATATGAGGGACGTTCATTCTGATATCCAGTCTTTTCATCTTCCTCTTGCCATGCCTGGCTTTCTCAATTCGGAATCTCCATCAGGGGTGGGGTCCTCCGGCACTTTTGAGGGTTCCGAAACAATTAAAATCGGAATCTACGTCCTTAAAAACATATACATTAACACCGATATCATGGTGTTAAGTACATGTTTACTAACTCGGCACCGCACCACACCGATTCATTTGATCCGACAATTAACTTAGCCTCAGTACTCTAATTCATTCATCCTCTTCTATGCACTCGCCAATTTTCATCTATCTATCTATGAGCGTCCTCAAGTTTTGGGGCTCAGCCCTATAACACATTGGGCGCAGGGACGCGAAAACTCGGGACATGGTTGGCAATACCACCAACCGTTGGGGTAGTAAATTTGAATGGGATACGATAACCGTAACTTTACTAAAAAGAGGGGAAGGTAAAAAGGGGTGGGACTTAAAAGGGTTTCGAACCCACCCCTCAAATTTTGGGATCATATATCCCAAAATTGGATTCAGTGAAAAAAAAATATACAATTTGGTAAGACGAAAGGTCGATATCGCTATCCTATAACGATCACCGTAGCACCGGCCTAATAGTCTCCAAATTTGTTGTCAGATCTCACCTATACTACTCCCGACATCGCACCATGTGATGTTGTGATAATACCTACTGGTGACAAACACTGTTTGCAACATTGTCACTTTTGTGAAACAAACTTTGGATAATAAAGATTCTAATGTTTCAAACTCCCTAGTTTGCCTATAATATATTTATGCTATGAGAAAGTTTCCCAGATAATTCTTAGACACCCTTAGTATATATATATATATATATATATATATATATATATATATATATATATATATATATATATATATGCACAACTCATATATATATATATATATATATATATATATATATATATATATATGTATAACATATATATATATATATATATATATATATATATATCAGTGGCAGCGACTCTAGTTAACTTTTACACCAAGTACTCTCTCTCTCTCTCTCTCTTCTCTCTCTCTATCTCTCTCTCTCTCTCTCTCTATGTATGTATATTATATATATAATAATATATATATAATATATATATATAATATATATATATATATAAATGTTTATATATATTAATATGTAATATATATGTATATATAATAATATATATATAATATATAATAATAATATAATATAATATATATATATATATATATTATATAATAATAATAATATATGTATTAATAATATATATAATAACAATAATAATAATAATAATAATAATAATATATATATAATATATATATATAATATATATATATATATATATATATTCTTCTAATATATATATAATAATAATATATATATGTATGTATATATAGATAATATATGTATATATATGTAATAATAATAATATAATAATAATAACAATAATATGTAATATATATAATAATAATAATAATATCTAATAATAATATATATGTATATATATATATATATGAAATAATAATATATATATATGTATATATGTATAATAACTCTTTTAATAACATGTAATAATAGCCAATAATATAATATAATAATAATATAATGTAATATAATATTTATATAATATATAATATATTAATAATAATATTAATAATAATATATGTAATAATATATATATATGTATCTATAATAATAATAATAATATATATAACAATTATAACCATAATAATAATAATAATAATAATATGTATATGTATATATATATATATATATATATATATATATATATATATATATATATAATAATAATAACAATATCTTTCTATATATATATATAAATATATATATATATATATATATATATATATATATATATATATATATATATATATATATATATATATATATATATATATATATATATATATATATATATAACATATATAATATATATATATATATTTACTTGAGTTCCCTAATTAAAACATTTTTCTATGTAAATGTTTTCTATTGTAGACTTCACGCATTTAACTTTTATATAATATTTCAAATTATCATTTTTTTCCTATTGTTTTAAATTATTTTAGTAATATTTTAAAATATTTTATGTGTTTTATAAAATATTTTTTGTTACAAAATATTATTTATTATGTATGAGTATTTAAACAAATCACTTATAAACAGTATTTATAAAAAAAAATATTCCAAAAATTCACAGATACCATATCCGCCTTTTCCTTTGGGCACGGATTAGTCTATTTTTAATGTGTTAAAAGCATTATTTGATAGCGGCTATTCTTCCCTTTTTCGTTTCAATTTTGCATAATCTTTTATATTTATTATGTAATAATTTTATTTATTTGACCAACTTTCGCAAAAAAATATGAAAATATTATCGAAACATTGTGAAATTTGCAAAATTAGATCGTTTCTATAATGTAATGTCCAGATCGTGCTACAGGCTGAGTAGCACTGAGTGCGGGTCTTCTCTGATATATATATATACATATATATATATATATATATATATATATATATATATATATATATAAATATATAAATATAATAATAATATAAACTAACATATATATATATATATATATATATATATATATATATATATATATATATATATATTGCTCTTAATAATGATAATGATGATGATATATATGTGTGTGTGTGTGTGTGTGTGTGTGTGTGATGTGTTTGTGTTTGTGTGTGTGGGAGAGAGAGAGAGAGAGGAGAGAGGAAGAAGAGAGGAGAGAGAGAGAGAGAGAGAGAGAGAAGTCGACCTCTTTTATTTTTAACAGTTAAAAGTTTATTTACTGTATGTATATTTTGTTCAAACTGCTACTCAACTTTTTTTTTTTTAATTAATTCTGAATGCCCCGTTGGTTTCTCTAAAGTTTAGATTCTACTTGTATATTAATATTAAAATATATTTTGATAGCTTGTCGTTATACTATTCACATCCAACATCTCACTTATCATTAAATAAATATTTTTAAGCTATAATCACTGCTGCGATGGAAATGCTTGGTGGTGCAGACATTAGTTCTCAATGTAGGAAGCCCGAGATTATGGCAGATGCTGCGTATGCAATTCTTTGTAAAGATTCTGCAAGCTTTACTGGTCAATTTGCTGTTGATGATGACATGCTACGAGCAGAAGGAATAACCAATTTTGATAGCTATGCCGTTGAACCAGGTAAAAATTATGCAAACCCGATACACATCGTATATAGCTTTCCTGCTCTCTACATGATTTTAAATTCAACGATCCTAATTGGAAACTTTTAATTATTTCTATTATTTCATTGGATAGGAAAACAGCTCATTCCAGATTTCTTCCTCGAAGAACTTGATGAAACTCAAATGGCTGCACTTATACCAGGGAAACGAAGTTCTGAAAGTAGTTCCAGTGGTGGTGGTGGTGGTCAGTTAGATAAGGTAATATTATAATTTTTTCTACTCTAGCCTGTAGTTGTTACACCTTTAACTAAATAAGTCAATGAATATTTATTAGACTTTTAGCTTTTCTAAAGATGTAATAGTTATTTAATACTATTTTAACTTTGAAAACTTAGTTCTCATTAAGAGAGTGGCATTCTAAGTAAATGTAAATTTATATTTAAAAAATAAAAAATATTATTAAGTAACCTACCGGAGAAATATAGAATTTAGCAACGTCTTTATCCTATTCTTCTACTACGAGTATCCTTTCTTAGTAGGACCATTT
>JABUQX010079200.1:0-2500 GCA_015478945.1 Trachelipus rathkii | reverse complement strand
ATCCATCTGAGACTTGACCACCCTTTTCGATATGAAGGAATAGAGGTATAGGTCTGAAACTTGGAATATAATCTATGTATGTGTTAAGCTCGAAACAGGCGAAATTTCAAGTCTCTAGGATGTATATGTGCGCGTGCGCACATACACATACACATATTATTATTATTATTATTATTATTATTATTATTATTATTATTATTATTATTATTATTATTATTATTATTATTATTATTATTATTATTATTATTACGTCAAAGATTCGATTCCCGAAGGGAATCGATTCTGAGTCTAAAACGATTCCTGGAAGGGTATCGTTTTTTTACGACTCTGTATTCCGCCGCGGTTCCTTCTTCGCATCCAGTTCTGACTCCGACTTCGATTGCCAACCAGCCTCCGAGAACTTATCGTATCGGGCTAAAATTTGGAGGGGTGTTAGATGGTGACGTAAGCTTGCTGTTAACGAGGTTACCTCCCTGTTAACGAGGTTACGTCTCCGTGGGTCCCCGAAGGGGGACCCCAAAATCGAAGTGTTCGTATAAGGCTGAAATTTGGTGAGAGGATTCAGAGTGTAATTTCTAGAAAGAATTGGTATTGGAATCTGAGGAGTTGGCTCCGGCACCGGTGCTGGAGCCGCTGCGGTGCCGAGTTAATAAACATTCGTATAACAACAATATTGGTGTCTTT
The DNA here is from genome assembly GCA_015478945.1 of Trachelipus rathkii. Taxonomy (NCBI): domain Eukaryota; kingdom Metazoa; phylum Arthropoda; class Malacostraca; order Isopoda; family Trachelipodidae; genus Trachelipus; species Trachelipus rathkii. Next base: position 1,816 of record JABUQX010079200.1, on the reverse strand, counting down.
ATATATGTTATTGGGTACTGGTTTCAAATAAATAAAAACATCAAGAAAAAAATATAAATAAAAAATAAATAAATAAATAAATAAATAAATAAATAAATAAAATTTCTTATTCTTTTTATGTTTAAAACTTACAAATTTACGTTTTTACATACCCTAAAGCAGTAAATCAGTAAATCAGTAAATCAAACTGCCCTCCTCAGCCCTTCCATGATCTATTGATCTATTGATCTATTGATCTATTGATTCAAGTCATATTTTTAGTAAAATTGTCATGTTTTACATAAAGCAGTAAATCAGTAAATCAAACCACCCAACCTACCCTCCTGTCCAATCATGATCTATTGATCTATTGATCTATTGATCTATTGATCTATTGATCTATTGATTCAAGTCATATTTTTTAGTAAAATTGTCATGTTTTACATACCCTAAATCAGTAAATCAGTAAATCAAACCACCCAACCTACACTCCTGTCCAACCATGATATATTGATCTATTGATCTATTGATCTATTGATCTATTGATTCAAGTCATATTTTTTAGTAAAATTGTCATGTTTTACATACCCTAAATCAGTAAATCAGTAAATGAACACCGCACCTACCACCCTCCTGTCCAGCCATGATCTATTGATCTATTGATCTATTGATCTATTGATCTATTGATCTATTGATCTATTGATTCAAGTCATATTTTTTACTAAAATTGTCATGCTTTACATACCCTAAAGCAGTAAATCAGTAAATCAAACCACCATCCTGCCACCCTCCTGTCCATCCTTGATCTATTGATCTATTGATCTATTGTTTCATGTCACATTTCGAGTATCATTTTGGATAAACATAACATAAAATCAAGTTCTTTATACAAAGATCAATCAATATATGTTGACGTAACAAAGTTTCCACATTAATAAAGCTAACATAGCATCATCTGAACTAAGAATATAACCCACAACGACATACCTGACACATCTTAAACAAGAATAAACGGTTAACATTAACAAAGTTCCATACTTAACAACAGTAAAAGTAACTAACAATTCATACAAAAACGTAACTTATTATTACTACATTAGGATCAAAGAATAGACCCTTATTCATTTGTGCTGATGGATTCATCAAGATTATCGACATCGCAGCAGCATGGGTAGAGGATAAGTGTGTGCTATCCGATGGATCGACGCGTAGTGAAATATCTAACTGGAAATACAGCGTAAGTGGTTCTAATAGAATAGAAGTTGTGTTCTCGTCGTGTGACGATATTAAAACCCTTGATGTACGCAACTACTGGAAACCATCGATTGTGTGACCTTCATGAGTACGTGTATAGGTTTCACAGTTCGAACATCTGAAAATATTACATCATTGCTTAAAATAAAAAACGAATTAACATCGCACCTAAGATGTTGACATACTCGAGGACTTAATACATATAGCACATGGTGTAATCTATGATATTTTACCGAGAACATATGGATTCCCGTAATATAATACGATAGTATACAGGAGTGCGTTATTCAACTATCAGCTTGGATGAGTTTACTTCTCTCTTGTATGAGAGAATGAGTGCTGACTGAATCGAAATATGCCGAAAATGGTTTAGTGTTGCTGAAGGCATTTATACTTACATCCTTTTCAAGGGTGTTGAATCTTTAGATAATATATACATATATATATATATATATATATATATATATATATACATACCCTATATATATATATATATATATATATATATATATATATATATATAACTTATATATATATATATATATCTTCTGCTACTATATATATATATATATATGGGGCTTGT
>JABUQX010079199.1:22500-31750 GCA_015478945.1 Trachelipus rathkii | reverse complement strand
TTTCTTTTTTTATCCGTTTTCACCTATTTTTTTGCATTTATTATTGTCACGCTACGTTTGGAATCTATCTGACTCACTCACCTTAGAATGTTATGTACTATAATAGCATGAAGATTTATGATATTTGGCTACTATATTAGTATATTATATATATATATATATATTATACTATTGTTGTGTGTGTGTGTGTGTGTGTTGTGTGTGTGTGTGTGTGTGTGTGTGAGTGTGTGTTGTGTGTGTGTGTGTGTGTGTTTTGAATAAAACATTTTACATGTTCATGCAGCTTAAAGTTCAAAGAGGAATTATTTTAAAATTTTGGATGAAATTGAAATATAATTTTTCCGTTTTTTTTTAAATGAATAAATAAAAACAAAAAACAAAAATAACTTTTTAAATAAAATTTACATTACGATAAATGTAACAGGCAGTTCATCCTTTAAAAAGGAATTATATTAAAATTTAGGAAGAAAGTGAACTATTTTCAAAATGTATTTCTTAAAAATCTTATTTTTTATAAAATATTTTCTAAGTTTTTAATTGTAAGTTAATAAAGATGCCATTCACAAAAATTCAATTTCATCATATCATAAACTAGAATTGTATGTAACAGACAGAATTTAAAAATTAAGCTCATGTAGTAATGGAAGACATGGAATATAACTAGGGAGGCCCAGGAGCCAGAGCAGCACAAGACTTGGGAGCCGCGGAGACAAATAGTTTATAATATGCCGGAGGCTCGTCGTGTCCTGGAGTCAGTTGAGCTGGAGACTACAAGAGAGCTCACTCGCGAGTCTGTGAGAGTCGGAGTCGGGTAATTTTAAAATTGCATCCGGAGCGCCGAGTAAGGCCGGTAGCCCTCTGTGTGTTGAAGAACAGAGACGTTAGTATCGAATAGTCGGAGCTCTAGGTAAAGAGAGAGTGTCGGCGCATGCGCTCGTTCTGTTTATATTTCGCTATATATGTTAAATAAATATTTTATTATTAAATAAAAGATTAATTAATAATACTATTATAATATATTATTATAAATTATTAAGTTAATTATAATAATATATAGTTATAATTAAAGTTTAATAAAAATAATAACCTTATATAACTATATATATATCAGTTCTTATTTTTATTAAAGTTATGTTATTTTAAAATTATAAAATATAAATAGTTATTATGATTAAAGTTATAAAAATAGTCATAATTAGGTAAATATAGAGAATAATTAATAATGATCTATTATTAATAAATATAAAGCTATTTTGGAACATATATCGTATATATATATAATAAAAATCTCAGATTTATTATTAAAATTGCTTTTTAAGACAAGCTACATGTATGTGTTCATACTCATTAAATATAATAATAGCTTAGTGGTGAGATAATCTAATCACTACCTACTTGATAATACATAAGTAAATAGTATAGTTACAATAATGTTGACCAATTAATATACGGTATTAGCTCACAGTATTAGAATAATCAGTCGCTATAGAATTTTATTCTTTATTTGGATACAAATCAAGATAAAATGAAATATTAAGTACAATTTAGTAACAGAGTAAATAATATTAAGTACAATTTAAACAAAATTAGTCTGAAGACTCAATTAGTTAAATTTATGAATTCATAAGATACTAACAATTATTAACTATATACATATGACATACATTATATATATTTATAGTATACTAATATATCTATATATATATATAGTATAATTAATATAATTATTATATTAAGTATTATATATTATAATATAAATATATTAGTAATATATATAGTATTAATATATAATTAATATAATTAAGTAGATATAAGAGAGAGAGAGAGAGTGAGGAGAGAGAGAGAGAGATGAACGAGAGAGATGAAGTAGATGATAGAGAGAGTAGAGAGATAGAGAATGTATAATGAGAGATGAAAGATGAGTAGATGAAGAGAGTATAGAGAGTGAGAGATGAAGAAGAGAGACGAGAGTGATAGATGATAAGTATGAGAAGAGAGGATGAAAGAGAGTTACCGGTTTTTTCTTAATTTATTTTTTTAAGCAAACAACACAATCCCCAATAACTAATTTTAAAGTTAGTTTTTTTTTTTTTTTTTAAGTTTTATTTTTTGTCGGAATTAGATGGATCAATTAAGTCATAAGAAAGAACTTCGACAAATCATTTCCAAATCTGGAATTAAATTTAAAATCGGTTCATTAGGGAAAAAAACGATATCCTGATTTCCGATTTCTGAGAACAAAAAAATCTTTTGCATTTGTATCATGATGAATCATGCACCAAAAGACAGATCTGGCTCAACCATTCTAAATCTGCTAAAAAATAAACTGGAAAAAAAAACACGAAAGAAAACCGATATATATAATATATTTATAATATATATAGATATATATATAATAATATATATATATATAAATATATATAATTACTTATATATATATATATATATATACTTTTATTATATAGTAGTAGTATATATATATATATTATAGATATATAGTATATATATATATATATATACATATTATATTATTATATATATATATATATATGAGGCAGGTAGATATAAAGATAAAGTTTGGTAAGTAATAAGGGAAATTATATAGATATAGTATATTAGTATATATATATATATATATTTATATATATAGTATAGTTTATCCAGTAAAGTGAGTATTTTCTATTTTTTATATCCAAATGATATTACGAAAAAAAGTACTATATGCCAAAAATACAGTCTGCTGAAGTTTGAAGATATCAAAAGTGAATCTAAAACTAGTTTTGGACAGATGGGATCAATTTTACGTCACAGCTACGTCATGATTTGATTCTCCGAGATGAATATATAATATAATATAGATATATATATAGTATATTATATATATATAATATATATATATATATATAATTAATATTATTATCTATATATAATATAATAAATACATATATTTACTAACAAACAAAGGAAAAAATATAGGCATATAACTTTAAAACAATAACAGCTACAGGAAAATAAATAACATTTTTTGGATTTAAGCAAGCAATTTCATCGACGGAAACACTTAAAAAAAATTATTTATTCTAATATTTATTAATCAACACCTTAAATATTAGTATAATCTTAGTCTGGGCAAGCGTACGTTCTAATCAACCTTCCATTCTGCAGTAATACGAGAACAAAGGGTTACCAAATAGTGTTTTGTTTTATTTGCTCTTGAGAAAATGTTATTTTTTATTTCCATTTTAGGGGGTTCAAGCCGACGGAGGGACAGAGGGGGACGAAGTTCCACCCGTCGTCCCCCGGTAGGCCGAGAAACCCAGACTCTGTCCATCTTTGTTGATTACCCGTGGGTATTCCTTTAGTTAAAAGAAAAAAAATTCAAACATTTGCAACCTTCTGAACGCGCTCCCTGCGGATACTCCAGATTTCCTTGATTGTCAAAAAACGGTAATTATTATACCAGTTTCCAACATTTTTTAACAATTAAATTTTTAAAAAGGCGTTATTTTTTTTAATTCATGGGTAAAAATGTCTCCTGATTAAATTTTTTTTATTTAATTTTCCTGTAGCTGTATAGTTTTTTAGTTACATGCATGTGTCTTTCGGGATGCGCTGACCACTTATATATATATATATATATATTATATATATATATTATATATATATATATATTATATATATATAATATATATATTATATATATATAATATATATATTATTATCTATATATATATATATATATATAACTTTAAACTAAAAATAAATAAAAAGTGAAAGAATTCCTTAAGACTGCCTAAATATACAATTAACTTTAATATTTTTTTATTCCAGAATGACAAAGATCTAAAATTGTAAAATTCTAAAAGTATGAAATTGAAAATATTTATACATTGATTTTTTTTTTTTTTACGAAAACATCTACAGTCTCCTGGTTAATCTAGAAACTAGAACTAGGTTAAACACAGACGATTGTATCATTTGTGTAAAAAGAAATTCTTATTTTGTATAAAAAAAAAATATATTGGGGTAATTTCCCGCTTAATTTAAAGATGATGAGTTTCTGTAATATTTTGGGGGATGTGGTAAACACACGAGGGGTAAAAGTAGATAATCATAATTTCAAACGCTTTGGAATTTAATACGAACTTTATTCGGTTTGAAATATTCCGACTTAAATTTCCTGCTTCCGTTAACGTATTTCATTTTACAAGTTCTTAAAAGCTTTTAACCCCAAATTGAAATGTCTCATAAACTCTAAAGTTCTTCAGAAAGATTGATAAAAGGTTCCGAAGTTCTTAGTTCTAAACACAGTATAAATATATTAACTACAGTATTAAAAGTAGTCTATAGTATATATATATTCAGATAAATAGATATCTATATATTAATAGAGGAATAATCTATGGACAAACTGAGGATATGCAATTCAAATTCAAAATTTCCAACGGCTGTTTTCGAAAGAAAGCCACGCCTTCATTTGCCTACATTGAAATGTAAAGAAACATTGTGATTGCGTTTATAACAACAAATTTCTAAATCATTTTTAATTGGGCCGCTATCATCCGCTGTTAAATGCCGCTATATAATTCGATACATAACATAAGTAATAAATTATTTTATAACAAATATTAATTAGGCATTTATTTAACTTCAAAAAAAATTTTTTTTTTTAATATTTTTTTTAATTTTTTTTTTTTATTATTTCTCTTTTTCACACAATAAATACTAAAAATATTGTGATAAATAAAAATAATTTTAGCTGCGTACTAGTAGATAAGTATTCATATTATAATTTATGTATTTTTAAATAGTTTATGGCGCAAACTTTTCTGCCACGATATGATACACTTCACAACACTTTTCAGTTTTGATTGGCCTATGTGGCTTATAACTTTATTTAATTTTATAGGTATATTTAAATATATATACTATATGTTCTAATAATTTCATATTATTCCTGTAGTAAAATGGAGGTTTGATGATCTTCTCTTTCTAATATTTTATATTATTATATATATGTTTTTTTTAATTTTTTTTTTTAATTATTATCTCTAAACTTATTTAATGATTAAACGTATATATATGAATATTTCTATCTATTAAAAGTGAACATCATTCTTGTCTTTTATGCAGCAAATTGAAGGTTTAGAGGAGTATATATTGTTAAATTGCTCTGAAAAGGTAATATTCAATTTTTTGTTGCTTAATTATAATTTGTAATTCGACATATAATTATAATACGATAATATATAATATTATACGGTACATTTGACTTTTTTTCATATTTGTCTCACATTGTGAGGTGATTATTTTTGTACTTATGTAACCAACCAACACAGTTCAATGCCATATATTTGTATTCTTTTTAACTTTTTCCTTCTCTGCTTCATCTCGCCGTCATTCTCTCATCCGTCTCTCGTCTCAACCACATCCGACATCGCACACTCATATATTATATATGAATCTTCTATATCTATATATCATTACTATCTATAATATATCTACGTCATATATAATATATTTCAGTATATATTATTTTATATTTATCTTCATCTATATCTATATCATATATATATATCAATCTCTATATCTAGTATTATGTGTATTTGTGTGTCGTAGGTGTGTGTGATAGGGGTGTTAGTGTGTGTGTGTGTCGTGGTTTGTGTGTGTGTGTGTTGGTGTGTGTGTGGGTTGTGTGGTGTGTGTGGTGTGTGTGTGTGATCTTACAGGATTTGGTCCTGCATCCGAGGCGGTGTTCAAATGCGCTCCCATTTAAAAGCTCACAGTTCCGGGCAGGATCATTTTCTAGAACTCGACTTCAGCACACGGAATTTCTTATTTAAAGAGTTGAATTTTTTTTCCCTTTAAAATCTGAATATTTTAATATATGTTTAAAATTCTTTTATTAACAATAGAATATAAATAGTTTTGATTTGATTTCCGTGGATTATAATTGCCTACTATTGAAAATAAACTAGATATACTTATGAAGAGATATACTATAATAATATAACATATATTAATCAGTTGTCTCTGCTTAGGAAGTGTGATCCTATTGGATATTTATAGCACATATATTGAGGTCTTTTATTAATTCTTCTTTTTCTGTCGCTATAAGGGCATGAACATTAGAAAATGAGGTACATAATACTGATTAAAGAATAATTAAAAAATAAATAAATAAAAAATATTTAAATAAATAAATACAAAATTTTTATATAGATTCTTAATATTTAAAATACATGTGATATTGAAACTTATGCATTTTGAAAGCCATTGTAAACTTGTTTGCAGAAATACATTTTATATATTTATGTATGAGATTTTTGCTTTAATTGTGATTTATTGTGAAAGTGATGCCATAATATATAGATATAAAATATTACGGTGAACAAATGTTTATATTAATATATACAAAATATAACAGAAAATAACAATTAAAGGTATTTATTATTGCTGCAGTTTTTACTGTTTAATGAAATAAAAAATTCTCAGTCATAAATCCTGTTATTACAATAGTTTATTCCTTTTAAAAATTTTTGTGAGTAAATTTATTTAATATATTTAGCTAAATTAAAATTCAAAGAGTAAGATTTGCAAATTATGGTACAAAAACTAAAAGCATATCAGTTTTTTTTCAGATAAAATTCATTTCTTTTTGAGAGAGAGATTTTGTGAGTCTGGTTAAACATTTTCTTGCAGGGTTTCATGGAATAGCCAATATTTAGTGGGTATACTTGTAAACTAATAAAGTAGGCCTGTTTAATAGCATTTGTAGTAAAGAGGTAATTATTTTAATTATCAATTTGTATATAGGTAATTTGAAAATTGAGAGAATAAACTAAAAACCTGCTCCGGCATCCACCATATATAGATTTATCCAACATAGGAATAATGCAAATATATTAACTTTACGGGACCGACTATATAGGATTACTATGTGTTCAAAGAACTATACAAAGATACTGGGAAGAACAAATAAGATCACCTATAGTTAATTAAAATATGAAGATTCAGTGCGTATCATTGAGAGAAAATAGTATTAGTTCGATGAGCCATTTCTAATAAAATAAAAAAATCGTCGTCTGCAGAGTCTTATAATCCAGACTACATAAACACTCACTGCTTATATAACCGTCGCACAATCTTTAATACAATTTTTAAGCTTATTCAATTCCAAGAACCCCAACTTGAATCGAATATCATTCTTGAGACCTTATTTCTTAAGCAGCATGTCATTGCTCAAAAATTGTGCATTAGTACCTTAACAATCGCTTTCCCAATTTTTGGAGGGGACGTGGAAGATCTCGGGCTTTAAATTTAGTTGGGAGATTACTCAAATGGTCGACAGAAATTTGTGGCGTCGCCAGGAAAAATAGTCGACAAGGAAATTAAACAAATATCCGCACCTTTGTCCAAAGCGTCGACAATAATTTTCTCATAGAAAAGGTCAGACTCAAAAATTTATCTAGTTACTCGTTCAAACCGGTCCGACACACTAAAGATATATACAATCATATGCCAAATTGATCGAACACATATATTTATGATTCGAACAAACTCAATAATTGAATATATTTATTAATGGTAATATATAATATGACGTATATAATAATTTTTAATATATTATTATGTATATAATATATATATATATATTATATATATATTATGATATTATATAATATATATATGTATATATTTAAATATTATATTAATATAATCATATATTATTAACTATATATATATATATATAGTATATACATATATAATATATTATATATTAATAATATATCAGTGTATTTTATTTATATCGGCATTGGTTTAATTATAATATATAATTTATAATTTATATATATATAATATATATATTAATATATCTATATATATAATATATATATATAATATATACTATATATATTAATATATATATATATAAACTATATATATATATATAATATATATATTTAATATATATATATAATTATTTTATATATACGGCATACGTATGGTATAAGTGAGGGCTCGATGCCAGATCCGGGGAACATAGGGGGGGGGACGTTTTTCATATACCCCGTAGGGAGGGGGCGGAGGAACCGCCCGCGACAACCTAAATACCAAAGGAGGCGGGGGTTTCCGGCGGTACATACCTCAACCGGTGAAGTGGGGAATTAGTCCTACCACGTAGTATCCCCGGTAGGCAGATGAGACCTCCGACTCCTGCCAATCGTGCGGTTATATATATCCCTTGGGTGTATTACTTTATAGTTAGAATAAAAAGAGGCTTTTTAATGCTCCATAGAGATAGAATAGGCTTCCTCCTTATATACTTTCTAATATATTTAATTACAAAGATTTTATAATATATATATAAATATATATATATATTAAATATATTATTATATATATATATATAAATTAATATATATATAATATATATAATATTATATTATATATATATATATATCAATATATATACTATATTATTATTATTAAGAATAATTTTTTATAATAAAAATAAATTTTAATAAAAGGAAAAAAATATCGGTAAAGTAATCGATATTATGAAACGATAATACCAAAATATCCTATTCGTCCAAATCGTAGACACAAAAAAACGGAAGAGAAAATTGGTAAACCAAATTTTTTTTACAAATGTCCATAATAATCGTCGACAACACTGTGAAACTGATGGGAAAGAGGTCGACAGGAAATTTTTGCATAATGTCGACCATTTTTCCTGTCGACCTAATTTCCTGTCGACCATTTGAGTATAGGTCCATTTAGTTTCCCACTATTAGATTTTTCTAACTGGGGTTTTGTCAAGTCAGATCGTATAAAAGAAAGGATTAAAAAAAAAAAAAATTCCTAAAAATAGCAATAAAGAATCAGTTTCGAAAAGAGAATCTAAAATCTTTATAAAATTTTTTTGGGGACTACCTCAAAAGGTCGACAGGAAAATGGGTCGACAGGAAAAATAGTCGACAGGACATTAACAAATATCCGACTATCCAAAATCGTCGACAAATAATTTGCTCGATAGGAAAAATGGGGGATTACCTCAAATGGTCGACAGGAAATTGGGTCGACAGGAAAAATAGTCGACAGGACATTAAACAAAATATCCACTTGTCCAAGATGTCGACAAATAATTTCTCATAGGAAAAATGGTCGACAAAATTTTCTGCTACTCGTCCAAATCGTCGACACACTAAATCAACAATGCCAAATGATCGACACCTATCAATCGATT
>JABUQX010079199.1:0-17500 GCA_015478945.1 Trachelipus rathkii | reverse complement strand
ATTTACACTTTAGTGTTTAATTTTTTTTTCTTACTATTTTTTTTTTAGCAAGTTTATTTTAGAATGTTGCTTATGTGTTAAATTTTTTTTTATTTTAATTTGTTTTAATTTTTTTTTTATTTAAATTTATTTTTCTAACTTTATTTTTTTTTTATAGTTTTATTTTACATTTAAACTTTGGTGTTTAATTTTTTTTTATGTTAATTTTTTTTTTTTTTTTTTATTTTTTTCTATTTTTTTTTTTTTATAAGTTTTATTTTACATTTATACTTTTGTTTAATTTTTTTTTTTTTATTTTTAAAAAATTTTTTATTTTAATTTATTTTTCTAACTTTATTTTTCAAACTTTTATTTATTTTTGTTTTATTTACTTTAAAACTTTTTGTTTTTACTAAAAAAATTATTCTTTTTATGTTATAACTTAAAAATATTTACATTTTATCATACTCTATAGCGTAAATCATAAATCAGTATATCAATTCTCTTTCCTCCCTCCTACCCATCCATGATCTATTGATCTATTGATCTATTGATCTATTGATCTATTGATTTAGGTCATATTTTTACTAAAATTGTCAGGTTTTACATACCCTAAAGCAGTAAATCAGTAAATCAGTTAATCAACCACCCACCACCCTCCGTGATCTATTGATTCTATTGATCTATTGATTCTTTTTTTGTTTTCTTTAAAACATTTTGTTTTTCATCTAAAATAAATTATTATTTTTTATGTTTATAACTTAAAAAAAATTGCATTTTTACATACCCTAAAGCAGTAAATCAGTAAATCAGTTAATCAAACCACCCTCCAGCCACCCTCCAACCCTTCTATGATCTATTGATCTATTGATCTATTGATCTATTCGCATCTATTGTATTCAAGTCATCATTTGTTGTATAGACAAAACAATACTTGTATACTTTCTTATGCTTTATCCTTTATAAAAAATTGTATTTTACATACCTTAAAGCAGTAAATCAGGTAAAATCAGTTAATCAACCAACCACTGTATCCTCCTACCCATCCATGATCTATTGATCTATTGATCTATTGATCTATTGATCTATTGATTCAAGTCATATTTTGTATAACAAAACAAAACTTTTATACTTTTTATGTTTATAACTTAAAAAAATTGTATTTTTACATACCTTAAAGCAGTAATCAGCTAAAATCAGTAAATATCAGTAAAGCAGTAAATCAGTAAATCAGTAAAGGGCAGTAAATCAGTAAATCAGTAAATCAAACCACCCACTCTATCCTCTACCCAAACATAATCCATTGATCTATTGATCTATTGATCTATTGATCTATTGATCTATTGATTCAAGTCATATTTTTTATTAAATTGTTATGTTTTGCATACACCTTAAAGCAGTAAATCAAGTAAATCAGTAAAATGCAAACTACACCTCCAACCACCCTCCTACATTATCATGATCTATTGATCTATTTGATCTATTGATCTATTGGATCTAATCGATTCAAGTCATATTTTTTATTAAAATTGTTTAATGTTTTACATACCCAAAAGCAGTAAATCAGTTAATCAAACGCCACTCCTATCCTCCTAACCCATCCATGATCTATCTGATCTATTGATCCTTATTGATCTATTGATATCAGTCATATTTATAAGTATCTTTTGTATAGACATAACTGAACAAAAAACTTATTTATTTTGTTTGTTTTCTTTAAATATTTTGTTTTCTTACTAAAAAAAATTTATTCTTTTATGTTTTTATAACTAAAAATTTGCATTTTACATACCCTAAACAGTAAATTAGTAAATCAGTTAATCACACTCTAGCCTCCCACCCATCCATGATCTATTTGATCTATTGATCTTTGATTCAAGTCATATTTTGTATAGCAATAACAATACAATAATTTTCTTTGCTGTATGTTGTTTTGTTTGTGAAATGTCGTGTTTGGTTGTTTGCATTTGTTGGCAAGAGTTGTTGATGGTTGTTGTTGTTGAAATGTTTTTGTTGTTGCTGTTGGGAGGTTGTTGTTCGTTGTTGTTGTTGTTGTTGTTGGCTGTTGTTGTTGTGTTGCTGTTGTTGTTGTTGCTGGTTGTTGTTTGCTGTTGTTGTAAATATATCAAACGTTCAAGTTAAATGAATATATGCAACACTTTTTCAAACATATCTATAAAATATTAATGTTAATTTTACTAAATGATTAATTGAAAAACTAAAAAAAAAATATATCTCAACCTAGCTTAACTGACATACAACATTCATTAACAAGGTAAACTAAAATTAGAAGTTTCACCAGCTAAGGTCAGCCATAACAATCTCAATCTTTACGCATACCTACAACCGCATCAAAAGTATTATTAATTATTTTATTATTATTATTATTAATTTATTATTATTATTATTATTATTATTATTATTATTATTATTATTTTATTATTATTATTATTATTATTATTATTATATTATTATTATTATTAATTCATTCCACATAGATCTCAACAGATACCAATAACCGCGTGCGATACTTTGGCCTGCAGGTCCCAACTAGAACATTGTGTGTAAATTGCTCTCTAACCAATCACCTAAACATTCGTAATCTTGTTACGCTTCAATTGAAGCCAATCAGAGAACTCAATTGCTATACCATCACGGACACCATGAATTCGAGGAATGATCATTAATCTTAATATCTTTGACACATGTGAAGGGTAAAGAGATTGATTACTTTGTACCCGATATATTTTTTGACACATAGAAGGGTACGAGATTTTCATTACTCTTGTCCTTATTCTTAATCTGTTTTTATCTTAAAACAGTTAGTTTTATTATTATTTTTATTATTATTATTAATTATTATTATTATTATTATTATTATTATTATATTATTATTATTTTATTCTTATTATTATTAAATTATATTATATTCAACTATATATGTATATGAACATAAACCTAACATAGGACCACACACACACACACACGACACCACACACACAACACACACACTTGTTCGAACACACACACACACACACACACAGCACAAACACACCACACACATACAATAATTATAGACACTTTACTTATTACATGAGACTGGCAATCATCGTACTAACTTACTGATCACATGACTGCTATTCTATGTAGTCAAGCAGTAGCACATTTTTTAAACGTTGCTGGAAGACATTACATTTTTCACATGTTTAATATAAACATTTTCGTTTTGTTATGTCATTTCTTGTACGTTTCTATTATTTCTTTAATAACAGCTATATGTATTTAAGTTAGTTTATGATATTTTTTATTTAGTATTAGTTATTTTAATTTATTTATTTTAAAAAATATCTATATAATTTTTTTAAAAATTGTATCTATTTTTGCTTAATCTGTTTAAAGATGTTTTGTTTTAACTAAACTTTTATTTCATAAATGTATATAACTTGAAAATATTTGCTTTTACATACCTTAAAGAGTAATCAGTAAAATCATTAATCAAATGCACCCATCTATCGCTCCTATCCCATCCATGATCTATTGATCTATTGGATCTATTGATCTATTTGATCAATTGATTCAAGTCATTTCGAGTAACAATTTTGAGGGAAACATAACATAAAAAATAAAGTTCTTTATGCACTGATCAACGAAATATATGCTAACGTAGCCAAGTTTTTCACATTAAATAAAGCTAACATAACGGGCATCACCTGGAACTAAGAAAATATAATGTCAAACAACAAACTAGCATACCTTAAGCACGAATAAACAGCTAACAATTAACAAAGTCCACACTTAACAACAGTAAGTACTAATATAGCATACAAAAACGTAACCTATTCACCACTTTGTCAAGCATATATCTTATATATCAATGTTAATTTACCTAACATTGTAATATTTTTAAAAAATTCATCATTACCCGTTGTCTAATTATCATACAGACTTACGAATAAACTATGTTACGTAAACAATTTTTGTTTAGTATTACAATGTTAATCGTTTAAAATTAACATTGAAATGTTAGATATATATATGCTTGACAAAGTGTGATAGGTTACGTTTTGCGTCTTTGTATGCTATGTTTAGTTACTTTACTGTTGTTAAGTGTAACTTGTTGATGTTAGCTGTTATTCGTGGCTTAAGGTTATGGCTAGTTTGTTGTTGTACATTATTTCCTTAGTTCAGGTGAGTTGTTAAGTTAGCTTATTATGCGGAAAACTTTGTTCGATAGGGTAATGGCGTAGAAGATCTGGGGCGTTGGCCGAACAGGAGCAGTTGCTACGTTAGCAATATATTCGTTGATCAGTGCATAAAGAACTTTATTTTTTTATGTTATGTTTCCCTCAAAATGATACTCGAAAGACTTGAATCAATAGATCAATAATCAATAGATCACTAGATTCCAATAGACCATGGATGGGTAGGAGGATAGAGTGGGTGTTTGATTAACTGATTTACTGATTTACTGCTTTAAGGTATGTAGAAATGCAGAGTACTATAATTTATTTGCGCAAAATAATAAATTTTATTTAAACAAAATCTTTTTAAACAGAATAAGCATAAAATAAATAAAAGTTTTTAAAATATATAGATTAATTTTAAATAAATAAGAATAAAAAATAAATAAACTAAAATAATAAATAAATAACTAACTTTTTACAAAATAATATAATATAAAGGATATAGGAACGTAAAAGAAAATACATAACAAAACGAAATGTTTATATTAAACATGTGAAATGTAAATGTCTTCCAGCAACGTTTAGAAAATGTTGCATACTGCTTTGACATCATAGAAATACAGTCAGGGGATGAGGAATCCATATATGTTTATTAATGTCTAAAGTACAAGTGAAAGTGTTCTATAATACATTACCCAGTGTGTGAGTGTGTGTGTGTGTGTGTGTGTTGTGTGTGTGTGTGTGTGTGTGTGTGTGTGTGTGTGTGTGGTGTGGTGTGTGTGTGTGTGTGTGTGTGTGGTGTGTGTGTGGTATGTTAGTTTATGTTCATATACATATATAGTTGATATAATATAATATAATATTAATGAATAATAATAATAATATCATAATAATAATAATAATATATACTAATAATAATATAATAATAATAAATAATAATAATAATAATAAAACTACTGTTAGAGATAAATAACAGATGTTTAAGTAAGGACAAGCGTAAAAACTCGTTACGCCTTCTCATTGTGTCAAAATATTCGGGTACAAAGATCATCTCGTTACCCTTCACATGCTGTCAAAAGATATTAAAGATTATGGTCATTCCTCGAATTTCATTGGCTGTCCGGGATGGCATAACAAATACGTTCTCTGATTGGTTACCATTGAGCGTAACAAGATTACGTAATGTTTAGGTATTGGGTAGAGAGCAATTTACCAACCAATGTTCTAGTTGTGGACTCTGCAGGCAAAGTGTCGCAACGCGTTTATTGGTATTGTGGAGACTCGTATGTGAATAATAATAATAATAAAATAATAATAATAATAATGAATAATAATAAATAAATAATATAATATAAAATATAATAATAATATATAATAATAATAATAATAATAATAATAATCAATATTTTGTTGCGGTTGTGTATGGTAAAGATTGAGATTGTTATCGTGGAACTTCTGCTGGTAAGTTGGAACTTCTAATTTTAGTTACCTTGTAAATGAATGCTGTATGTCAGTTAAGCTAGGTTGAGATATATTTTTTTTAGTTTTCAATAATTACAATGTAATGTAAAATTAACATTAATATTTTAGAAAGTATGTTTGAAAAAAAGTGTTGTATTTTTTCATTTAACTTGAACGTTTGATATATTTAACAACACAGCAACAACAACATGCAACAACAACAACAGCAACAACAACACAACAGCAACACAACACAACAACAACAACAACATTTCAACAACAACAATATTAAACATTTAACAACAACAACATCAACAACTGCAACAAATGCAACAACAAACACGGACATTTCAAAACAACAACTACAGCAAAGAAATTATTTTTATGTTTATGCTTATACAAAATATGAATTGAATCAATAGATCAATATGACAATAGATCAATAGATCAATAGTGAATAGATCATGGATTGGGTGGGGAGAGGGCTGTTTGATTAACTGATGTACTAATTTACTGCTTTAGGGTATTGTTAAAAATGCAAATTTTATTTAACGTTATAAAACATAAAAGAGATAAATTTTTTTTAGTAAAACAAAATATTTAAAGAAACAAAACAAATAAATAAGTTTTTGTGTTTATGTCTATACAAAAAGATACTTATAATATGACTTGTAATCAATAGATCATAGATCAATAGATCAATAGATCATGGATGGGTAGAGAGGATAGAGTGGGTGCAGTTTTGATTAACTGATTTAAACTGCTTTTTGGGTATGTTAAAACATAACAATTTTAATAAAAAATATGACTTGAATCATTAGATTTCCATAGATCAATAGATCAATAGATCATAGATCAATAGATCATGATAATGTAGGAGGGTGGTTGGAGGGTACGTTTGATTTAGCTGATGTTACTGATTTACTGCTTTAGAGTATGCAAAACATAAAATTGTTAATAAATATGAACTTGAATCAATAGATAATAGATACAATAGATCAAATAGACTCAATAAGATTCAATGGATAAAGTTTTTCAGGTCTTGATTTTTGGTGTATTTATTTCATGTGATTTTACTGATTTAACTGCTTTATCTGAGTTTACTGATTTTCTGCTTTACTGATTTACTGATTTACTGGATTACTGCTTGCTTTAGGGGATGTAAAAAAAAAATATTTTTTAAAGTTATAACCAGAAAAAAGTTAAAAGTTTGTTTACTTATGTTGTTTTTGACTTCATTTTTCAGTAGCTTGATTTTGAAATAGATCCAGATAGAATTAATCAGATCAATGGAATGGGGTAGGAGGATAGAGTGGTGGTTTGATTTACTGATTTAACTGATTTACTGCTTTTAGAGTAAGTAAAAATACAATTTTTTTTTAAGTTATAAACATAAAAAGTATGAAAAGTATTGTTTTGTTATATCAAAATATGACTTGAATTCAATAGAATCAATAGATCCAATAGATCAATAGATCATAGATATGGTGGGGAGGGTGGTCTGGAGGGTGTGTTGATTAACTGAATTTACTGATTTAACTGGCTTTAGGGTATGTAATAAATGCAAATTTTTTTAGTTATAAACAGTAAAGAAATAATTTTTTTTTAGTAAAAACAAATGTTTAAAGAAAACAAAACAATAGATCAATAGATCATATAGATCAATAGAGGTGCGGAGGGTGGGGTGGGTGTTTTTGATTAAACATGATTTCCTGGGATTTTTACTGCTTTAGGGGTATGTAAAACCTGAACAATTTTAAGTAAAAATATGAACCTAAATCAATAGATCATAGATCAAATAGATCAATAGATCATGGATGCGGTGGAGGGTGGAGGGGGTGGTTTGATTTTACTGATTTACTGATACTGCTTAGGTATGTAAATGTAATTTTTTTAAGTTATAAACATAAAAAGAATATTATTTAAGAACAAATAAAAATGTTTAAAAGTAAAATAAAATAAAAATAAAATAAAGTTTAAAATAAAGTTCGAAAAATAAATAAAGTAAAAAAATTTTAAAAATTAAAATAAGAATAAATTAAACACTAAGTGTAAAATTAAAAATAAAACTTATAAAAAAATAGAAAAAAAAAAAAAATAAAATTAAAATAAAAAATTAAAACACAAATTTAAATGTAAAATTATCTTTTAAAAATACAGAAAGATTAGGAAACAAATTTAAAGTAAAAAAAATGAAAAAATTAAATAAAAAAAAATTTACACAAAGTATTAAATGAAAAATAAAACTTGTAAAAAAAAAAAGTTTTAGAGATATAAAAAAATTAAAAACACAAAGTTTAATCGTAAAATAAATCTTATAAAAAATAAAGTCAGAAAAATAAATTGAATAAAAAGCAACAAAAAGAAAATTATTAGTTAACGTTTATAAAAAGAAATTGAGATTTGAAAATTTAATGTCAGTCTTCAACATTTAGAAAACGGGTTATTACTTTGCATGATGCAATGCAATTAACGACATGTACATGTTAGAACAGAAAGCAGTGAACTGAAGCAGTTATGTGCTATTGTCATTATAAACGAATGTTTAATAACTCGGCACCGTACCGGCTCCAGCACCGGTGAGGGTACCAACTCCCGACTCCCTCCTTTCTCGTTCCTTCTTCTTCCTCAATCCCATACACCGGTCTGACTCCTTTCATTTCATTTAATTTTTCTTGCCGTGGGTTCTTTTTTTCAGTCGGGACCACCTCTCTCCCCTCCGTTGGGGCCAGACAGCCCTTTACGGACTTATACCTTATTAACGAGACTTACCGGTCTAATAACTTATTTAACGACTTAAAATACTTGGACTTAACGGAATATTTATTAACGGAGACCACGCAGACAATACAGCACCGTGCCGATCGCAAACTCGACTCCTCCGACTCAGACTCCTTCTCCAACTCTTTCTTCTCTGACTCCTCCTTCCTCCATCCTTCTCCTTTTTCCGCCATCTGATCTCTGCTGTTTCGTCTTGTCCTTCTAACGTACGTTTCTTCTTTTTTCAAGAAGGGACCCCCCCCCTCCGGGGGGGTCCCTGGAACCCGAAGCCGAATCCGACTCGGAATCCTTTTCCAACTCCGAATCCTCTACCCAGCCTCCAAATTTCAGCCTTCTTAACAATCAATCAATTAATTTTTAGGGGGGGTGCGCCCCCCCCCACCTTAAGGGGGGGGGAACGCTGGGGTATGTAAATCCTGTGTGGGCGGGGCCATATACGGTTACAATATATATTTATATTTATTTATTTATTTTTTTTATTTTTATTTATTAATTAATTAATTAATTAATTAATTAATTAATTAATTAATTAATTAATTAATTTATTATTATTTTATTAATTAATTTATTCATTTTTATTGTTTCGAAAAAAACCTCGGTTTTTTTCGTCGTCGAAGGCGGTAAATTACCCTTCCGGGCAGCCGATCGTTTACTTCCGGTTTTACTTCCGGCATCCAATATGTGTGCTCTACTACAGCGATTAATCGAATGAAAGTTATTAATTATTTCTTTCGATTATATTTTTCAAGGTAAAAAACCAACCAGAGCACGTAGAAAGACGATCATCGATATAGGTGGGTAAAAACATCGATTAAAATCGTTTGGAACCATCAAAAATGATCTAATCGATCATTTAAAACCTTCTAGGAACAAAAAAAAACCCCTTTGGGGGCTCCGCCCCTTTTGGGGGTAAAATCCTTGAGTTTAGGCTCAAAACCTCGGAAGTCGGTCTCCGACAATAAAATTCGGTCTCACGACCTTAACAACCGCTAGTTTTTGATTACCTAAAGGATACATCAGGTAAATCCACAAAGATGGTAGGAGTCGGGGTCTCTCGGCAGTTTTAGCGGGAAATACCCCCCCTACTACTATATATATATACTATATATATACGAATGTAAATGTAATACCGTATATGTATTTAATACCTGTTCAAATGCAAACAAGCATACAAATTATACCTGTATTATAAAAATATAATATATATTGTGAAAATAAATTACATTTTTATAAATTCATTTAAATAATGCTACAAATGAATATAGTATCATTTTATAATGATCTCTTAAAAGGATACTAATTTCGTGAAATTTTTATGTTGTTCCTTAAAAGAAACTCCTTAAAATCCAAAAGCATTTTTCTTAATCTGTTCTTCTTCTATCTATCTATCTATCTATCTATCTATCTACTTCTATTCTATCTATCTACTATCTATCTATCTATCTATCTATGCTATCTATCTATCTATCTATCTATTATCTATCTATCTATCTATCTTTCTATCTATCTACTATCTATCTAATCTATCTATACTTCTACATATATACCTATCTATCTATCTACATTTCTAATCTATCTATCTATCTATCTAATCTATTATCTTAATACTTTTATAGATCTATTTCCGTATATCTGTTATACTCTGGCTTAATTTTTTTTTACTTTCAATTGTTTGGAACTAAAATGTTTTTTTCGTTGTTCTTTTAGTTTTAGTTCTTTGTTTTTGTACAACCGAAAAACCAAGGTGTTTAATTCTCTCTGAGAAAAACCCATACTCTCTTCCTTTTATTATCTCTATCCTTATTTTTAGGCAAACGTGTTGGGTTGTTGAGGATATGTGCTCAAGAACGTTGTTTGTTCCTGTGTTTTAATCTTATGGATCTCCCGAGTTTTAAACCTTGTGGCTGCATACTCTCTCTGGTCATTTTACGACTAATTTTCATTTGCTTCTTTTTACGATATTAAAACTAACAACATAAAGCTGTACATCATTTCGGGGCACTAACCCCAAATCGTCGACAGGGAAAAGGGTCGACAAGGAAAAGGGCGACAGGGAAAAAGAGTCGACAAGCTATTAAAAAATTTCAAAGTGTCCGCAAGCGTGGACACGATAGATTTTTCTTATATGAAAATGGTTTGACAACATTGCTCGTAAGTGGTCCCAAATCGTCGACACATCTTTTAACAAAATATAAGGCCTAATTTTAATTTCATCGATCATTCCAGGTTGGTTTAGATTAAAAAAGGTTAGTAGGTTAGGTTAGGTTAAGTTTGCTTTTAAGTAAATAAATAAATACACACACACACCTACAATCACAACCTACATCCACACACCAGACCACACGCAAATTGCGTATGGTGTCGCAAATCGTCGACACATTTTTTTAACAAAACGTTCAAACGGTCGACACATTCAAACTGTTAGGGAAAATGGTCAATAGATTTTTTGTTAAAATGTCGACCGTTTGACCTGTCGATTGCTTTCCCTCTCAATGATTTGGGACTAGCTTCATTCACACATGTTATCCCTCCGACTAATCTTTCTCTTAGGTAATTTTAATGAATTTCACCGCGAATGGCTTCCTTCTTGCTCTTATGACACAGCCGATGAACTTGCTTTTAATTTATCTATCCAAAATGACCTTGAGTAGATAGTGCCAGTCCTTACCCGTATCCCTGATAGTCTTGGATATAATA
Source organism: Trachelipus rathkii (assembly GCA_015478945.1). Lineage (NCBI taxonomy): Eukaryota > Metazoa > Arthropoda > Malacostraca > Isopoda > Trachelipodidae > Trachelipus > Trachelipus rathkii. The sequence continues at coordinate 6,398 of JABUQX010079199.1, read as the reverse complement.
TTTTTCACATTTTCTTAACTTTTTATCCTTCTCCCTATGCTGTAAAACATTTTCTGCTTCTCGGTTCCAGCCTACCGAGAGGAAAAGTTTTTGGTATTTCTTCTCAAAAAAATGATGAACTTGCTTTTAAATCACAAATTTTTTAAAGGTTCATTAGGGTTTCATGAACCTAGAACAGTTATGAAATTTTAGACGATCAAACCTTAAAGAAGTTTCTTGATAAGCAGTAGAATATCTGCCTAAAGGATTATCATTAGGAGGTATTATGAATATGAATATTATGGATATTATGAATTGAATATTAAATATAATGAATTGAATATTTCATGTCTTATATAACAGAAAAAAATTAGGATGGAAGAATTTACAAACATTTCTACTTCAAAAGTATACAACAAATAAGATACAAATAATCCCTGTCGAAAATTACAACAAATAGAACAGATATAATACTCACACACACATACACACACAAACACAAAAGATGTATATACATACATATATATATATATATATATATATATATATTATTATTATAATTAATATAAGATATGTATTATATATATATAATAATATATAATATATATATTAATGTATATAATATATAATATTTATAATAAGATTTATATATATATATATATTATGTATATATATAATAATATTATATATATATACTTAATATATTATATATTATGATATAATAATATATATATATATATATTATATATTACTCAAATACTATATATATATATATTATCTTATATATATATTATATAGGTAATACATATATATAATGTATATTATATATATACAATATATATATTAATATAAAAAATATAATATATACTACTAATATATATATATATAATATTTATATGTTATATATTATATATATATTATATATATATATTATACTATATCACAATATATAAATATAAGCTTACTAAGATAAGAAGTACAGGAAGATAGAAACGGCAAAAAAAAAATAAAACTATTTACAAGAACCCTTACTTGAAGACACCTTTTATTAACAAATGAGAAGAAATTAATTTTCCCGTTTGAATTTTCTATGCGAAATTAAATTAGCGGATCTCCTTCAACACTTTGAAAATACTGGTCGCGTATAAAATAACTAACAATAATAATCTACTATACAATAAAATAACAATTACCAAACAAATAAATAATAATAATATATTATATAATATATATATAATATAAAATATATATATATATATAATATATATATATATATAAATATATATATAAAAGTATATAATAATATATATTATATATAATATATAATAATATACTATAATATATAATAATTATATTATATATAATAATAATATATATATATATAATATATATAAACTATATATGTATATATATATACTATCATAAATATATATATATAATAATATAATATAGTATATATACTAATATATATATATTATATATATATAAATATAATATATATACCTATCAATTATATAATACTATTATACTATATATACTAGAATTATATATATATATAATATATATATATTATATATAAATCGATTATATTACGATATATATATTTTATATATATATTATCATATATATATATATATATATATAATATATACTATATAATAATATATAATATATCAATATTTAAATATCGTTTCTTTATAGATCTATTAGATGAGCTTATAGATAGATAGATAGATAGATAGATAGATAGATAGATAGATAGATAGATAGATAGATAGATAGACAATGAAATTTGTGTAAAGAAGTATGTCTAAAGATATAGTTTAACTACAACAGTTTAACTAGGAAAGGATCGCATATATAAGCGAAAATAAATTTTAGGCAGAACTGCGGATCCGGTAAGCTTTCTCCTACTTCAACACTAACTTCCGACTACGATTCCGGATGTTCAACTTTAAATCTATCCTGCTCAGGCTCCAACAATTTAAAATTAACTGGTCCTCCTCCATCATATTAAAATTATGTAGTTCCTGCTCCATCATTTAAAAATTATCCTGATCAAGCCATAGACTCCTTTTGATTCATTTGTAAGAAAATTTTTTATACTAACTTCTCTTCAAAATCTTTTTTGTCCCAGCTCCAGCTCCAGCTCCAGCTCCACCCAAATCTTGCGGATCAACGGTTCTGATTCCACCCAGAAACTTTCACCTCCTCGAATCCGTAAATGGATCCAGACTCTGCTTCCAAATCGGCAGCACAGATTTTAAGTGCAAATTAAAATAATGTTTTGATTAAGCTAAGTTACACTAGGCTAGGTCGAATTAGAAACGTTGGGTTGGGTTTGGTTTAGGTGAGCTTGGAAGCTTGTACCAAATGGTAGACAGGGGAAATGATCGACTGGTCGTCAAATGGTCGACATTTGTATAAAAAAATCTGGTTATTTTGAGTTTCTCTAACGAATCCAACAAAACTTACAATAACCTTACTTAACCTAACCTAACCTAACCTAACCTAACCTAACCTAACCTAACCTAACTTAACCTAACCTAAACCCTTAACCTAACCTAACCTAACAACCTTAACCTAACTTAACCTAACCTAACCTAGCCTAACCTAACCTTACCTAAAATAACCTAACCTAACCTAACCTAACTTAACCTAACCTAACCTAAATAACCTTAACAACCTTAACCTAACCTAACCTAACCTAACCTAACCTAACCTAACCTAACCTAACCTAACCTAACTAACTAACTCTTGCTGCGGGTTGTACGGGAAATTATTTTGATGTCGTGTCGACCATTTGACCTGTCGACCATTTGGGCTAATCCCTGTGAGCTTGGTATTGATTGGATTTTGTTAGCTCAGCTTACGTTACTTTAGGATATATTAGGTCGAATTAAGCAAAATTTTGGTAGTGTTTCTAGGGTAGAATAGGTTAAAGGATGTTTGATTAAGGTATATTAATTAGGTGGTTACCATAATTAGTCCTCGATACCTGTTCCTTAATATATATATAAAAATATACAACAGTATAATAATATATATATAACTATTATATATATATATACTATATTATTATATATATTTATAATATAATATATATTATATATATCATAATATATATTATAATATTATATATATTATATATATATATACTCCGTATATTATATTATATATATATAATATATATTATATATTAATATATATATATAACTATATATATATATATAATATATATATATATATATATATATATATATATGTATATATATATATATATATAATATATATATAATATATGATATATAATTATATATTAATATACTATATATATAATATATAATATAATAATATATATTATATTATAATATATATATATACCTATTATATAATATAAATATATATATATTATATAATAGTAATATATTAACCCAATTACATACTACTAATATACTATATATATATATATATATATATTTAATATAATATTAATTTTACGATATATATATACTTATACTATATATATATATATATATATATATATATATATATATATATTATATATAATATATATAACATAATATATAATATTATATATATATATATTATATATATATATATTATATATTATTATTAGTGATGCACCGGGAGAGTAATTTGGCCGGAGGCCGGAAAGAAGCCGTGAGCCGGAGAATTCAAAATTTTAATGTCCGGCCGGAGGCCTCGGGGTCTCCGGCCGGAGAATGAAATTTCCAGTAGTAGTACCTTATACTATATATATATATATATATATATATATATATATAAATATATATATATTATATATATATATATAATATATTACTATAATATATACTAAAATAAACCTTAAATGTTTATGCCTGAGGAAAAAATTAATATTCTAGGTCATAATAAAACCTAAATTTAAATCCTAATATAAATATTTTTAAAATAACCGGTAAAACCCTATTTACAGCCAAATATCTAAAAATTAAGGAATATAATACCAGAAAGAAATTATAAACACACTGCGTCACATCACACTACATTCTCAATCTAGTATAAATTTCGTCCCACAAAAAAAAAAGATAATTAAAAAAAAAATGACTAATATATGATCTAAAAAATTCTAATAAATAAGTGTAGTAATCCGTATAATTCTGTATAACATGCAACAATGGCGGTACCAAATATATGTAAAATTTTGACTGCTTAAAGCTCCTACCATTGTGAAAAGAGACGTAAAATCTAAGTTAAAAGGAAATCGAGGGGTAAAAAAAAACATAAACCTAGTACTAGCACTTAACTTCTTTAAATCAAAAACTGAGATTATATGTACTTGAATCTAAGAAAGTTTTCTCAATATAGTAATTTTTACACTACAAAAACTTAAGAAGTATCGGCTAAGATCGGACGCGATATTAACGGATACCGATACCTTTGTATAGCCTATCCAAAATGCCTGATCTACTACCCTGATAGCCGGATGAGCCGATACCGAACTAATCACGGTACATCCCTAATATATATATATACCTATAATCATATATATAAGAATAGTATATAAAAACCCATATATAAATAAATAGTAATAATAGGCTATATTATATATATATATAATGTTATATTATATATATATTAATATATATATATATTATAGTAAACAAAAACTCAATTATACTTGTAGACGGTAACACTGGTATAATGGAAATAAGTCCTCTCAGAATGATTAATATAAGATAAAATTATTAATTAATTAAATATAACTCAATTATTACATATGAATTCTTAATTACCCAGAAAGTTCAGTTTCTTATTATTATTTTTTTTACTGGATTACTTCATGATTAAATATTTATATTATACATGTAGAAAGATATGTAAAACTACTATGGTTGATATAGATATTGAAAGAAAAATAATTTGGTATACTCAGCGTAGATGAGAAAAATAGAAGCAAGTCTTGGTGTCATGCCGTGAAACAACAGTATAATTCGACATCGAGAGATTCGTGATCTTCCTAGATATTAGCTATTAGATTCCTTTACTTCCTCTACACTTGAGCCCAGATAAACGGAGCTCAACATTTTCTCCAACTAAGTTTAAATCAGATTTAAATATAATATATATATTTGGAATAGGATCATTGTACATTATATATATATATAATAATCTCAATATTATAATCATCTAATTGATTAGCTATATTATAACTCAATTTAATAATATTTTATAAAAATAAAAGTTTTTTTTGTGGAAGTTGATACAATACTATTGAGTACACGTTATTTAGAAATATAATATATACCGTATATATATAATATAAATACAGGTAAAAAAAAAAAATATATGATATAATATATATATATTATATATACATTTTTTAAAGTCTTTTACATTGTAAGGATGCACTTTGCAGTCCCCAAAGGGCCACGTGGTCTCATTTTTCAGTAAATTCTTTTTATTAAATATGATACCTTAACTATATTATAATATAAAATATTTTATAATTACATAAATTTTTGGGGTGAGTATATAATTATTTGTAGAATATATAGCTACTTAGGTCTTTATTAATTAAATGTGTTAAAAACATATATTAAGTGACGGAGTGTTTCCTTAAACCAAAATTTTAATATTTGGACTTCTTCAAAACCGGATGTAGCCTACTCATGCGCCCACCCAAGTCATTACCAGTAATTAGAGTAATAATAATAATATATTAAAATATAAAATAATAATAATAAAAAAGTAATATAATAAATTAAGTATCCATAGGATAAAATTGAAATCTCACGTTTAATTGAAACTTAGTCGAACTGAACAACTATTCCTTTAATCTAATAAATAAAGTCCAAAATCATTTTGTCTATGTTCAATACCAGAGATAATTTATTTTCTACATTATTATTTAGGATATTAAGATTATTATTAATAATTGTAGTAAAATATTATTATTATTATTTTTTAATATTATATATTATATATTATTATTATTATTATTATTTATTATTCATTATATATTATATTATTGAGTTTAATTCCATTTATTTGATTATTATTAGTTATTAATATATTATTATTGATGTATTATTAGTATTATTATAATAATGTGCAAGTAACATTTATTCTAGCTTATAGAAAAGCCAAGCCCAAAACCAAATAATTGTGCTTCAAAAACATCAAGTTGATAGTCAGATAAATTAGTAATATGACCTTTTGTAGGATTCTCGTGAGTGTAGCGCTTTTTTGTTTGCGTTGTTTTTACTGATCAGATTCTGACCTATGATAATTTTAGCCAAGAAATGTGCGTGATTTTGTCTTTGAATTTTGTAATTTTGGATCGAGAAAAACATTTTCTATTTCCTTTCTCTAAAAGGATTTATATACCCTGCTGATCAGAGAAGTTAAAGGAT
>JABUQX010079198.1:0-19309 GCA_015478945.1 Trachelipus rathkii | reverse complement strand
TTGGTGAAACTTCTCTATTTCAAATAAATTTTTGTATATGACAAATGCATTTATTGCCTGCATTTTTGGTGGCTATTTGCTCTCTTCTTACCCATAATTGTATAAAGCAAAATAATTAGTATCAACAACCTAACTACTAGCACACTTTCGTTAAAGCAAGCAATGAAATTATAGTTTCAATAACGTAAAACAAAAATGATCTAGCTCCACAAATTTTTTCACCAACCGTCCGGCACTGTAGGCACGTGGGATGTGCCAACTAGCACTTGTAATGACTTGTTTACGGTCCGATTGATATAATCGTAGGTAGTGAGGTGACAGATTAATAAAAAAACATATAAATGAATGAACATATATATTTATCGTTTAATCATTTTTTCAAAAATTATATAACAAATATGTTTTCAGGTTGGTATATAGTAATGATGTTATCAAAATGGTAAAAAAAAATAAATAATCAAAATGTACTATTAATTAACCAGGGACTGTATATTAAGATAAGGGCCTAGCAAAAATTCAAAGAAAAAAATTAAATAAAATATTTTTTTTCTTAAATACTGTATTCCTGTACTTGAGTATCACTACTTTTACTGTAGAATTTGTAACTGTGAAATTATAAATAATAACGATTAATCATAAAAATAAAGAATAAAAGTTATTTTCCAATGTTAGACCAAATTTTTTTTTCAATTTTATTAACCCTAGGATTGTGCCTTAGGCTTATATTTTAACAGTGCAACAGCTGGCTCAATATTGGGTATTATTTTTTGAGTGAGCTGCGTTGATTAATTAGTTGTTCAAGTAAAAATGTACGATAAAAAGTAATTTTGTAAAAAAAAAAAAAAAAAAAAAAAAAAAAAAAAAAAAAAAAAAACTTGCCCTGCCCTCTGTAATAGTTCATTAAAACAGAGTCAGAGCTGAATTACCCTCAGCTAAGGATTAATAATAGTGAATAAGAAATAAGGTGACAGTGTAAAGCCTATAAGTATGATAAAACAGTGAAAAATATATAAAAAATTATAACTGCTGTGAATTATTAAAATTAAATACAAATTAAAATATGTGACTAAACTAATATAATTGTGGAAACTTATAATAAAATAACAGTTATCGCCTTGTATAGCTAGACTTAAACTTAGACTGAAATTATACAAAGAAAATTACTTACTAGGCTAGTTGGCTAAGTAAGCCTAAGAAACAACATACAATCTCGTCTTTCGACTAGATGGTGATTACATCAATTATTGCGATACCTTCGACAAGTAATTCGCCTGGGGCTACCTACTCATATTTAGACACTTCCAAATATAGGACCTATAAATACTCTAGATATCAATGACAACTAAGAGCATGATGGTAAAACTGATGACAATGGAAGGAAGGAAGACGAAAAAAGCAACAGTTATACCAAAATACTTCTGTCAATGCTCCTTCTCACCTACCAGATCATCAAAAAACCACCACTTCTACAAGCTTACTATTTCCAGCAGAGATTTAGCTCCCAAATTTAGTCAAATTACCGAATTGTTAAAGAAGACGGAGGCCCAACTTCCGAGTACATCGACTGGAGCTACAAATGGCTCGCGATGATAACGGTCAGTCAACAGGTAGTTTTTACGAGACAGGTCACCTTCAGGATTTCGGTAGAAAGGTGGGCTCTGCTATTATCACTATAAATTTCGTTAAAATGTTAACAGGTGCCAAGGAGGCAGCTGTCGAATGGAACCTTTGATTGTACAAGTGCATTACAACAATCCCCTTCTGAACCTCTTTCCTTACCATCACAGGAAAACTAAATCATGGGACGTGCTTATGCCCCTCTCCAAGTGAAGTAAAAATGAAATTTCACCCTGTGCTATTACGAAAAATTTGTAGGTACAATGTTGGTTTTGAAATATTTGAATAACTAAAGGAGGAAAACTATCCCCTACTAATTACTAATATTAATAACTATTATTCCATGATAAAAAAATTTTTGACATATTTTTGCATGCCAATAAATATAATAATTGTAAAGATACCAATATTCAAGTTCATTCGAGCGACCATGTGGTTAATGATTTGAAATCATTAGTTTTAAGTGAAAAATATCTCAATTGAACGAAATTGAACATGGGAGGAATGACTATTCTCCAGAAAGTGAGACCGAGTAATATCAAAACATGGGTGTCAGATTTGACGACACTCTTGATTACGTTGGAGCTATCCCAACAAGTTTCTCCCAAGTCTTGTGTCCGGCTGAAGATGAATTAGGCATCTCCTCTCCAGTTTTTCCGATGCATTTGAAAATGCCGACGACGCTGAGTCACTTACCACTAGAACATTCATATTCCGCTGTAAGGGAGTGTATATGTTATTCAAGTGTTTGTTTGAATACTTGTGTACCCTGGAAAAAGCTAATTCTGAAATGGAGGTGGCTTGCCCGAACTACTTGAAAACTAACCCCTATGAACCTTATCTGAGACCAAACGGGTCTACGAAAATCAAATTCTAAGTACCTAGATAGATTAGTGAAACAAATACTTTAATCTTACAGTAGGTAAATGATGGGACGGAACATGTCAGAGTATTTATTCCTTCTGGAGCTCAGCTTCGGAGAGGCTCTATGAGCAAAAAAATAGCATGCATAAAATATTAAATACAAATGATTGCAAGGAGGTTAACTAGACTTAATTATTAAAGCTGTATTATTTATTTACACCTCAGATGATTGATAGTTTGGAAATTCGAATGTTATCAACTTTTATGTTTGGAATGTCTTACGAATGAATTACTTTTAATCCTGATTAAGGATTTATTTAATTTAAGATGATTTTATTTTAAACAAATAGTATTCTGTTGCAATGAAAAGTGCAATAAATTGGTACCGGTCGGAAATACTTAAATTTTCTATTAAAAGATTCTAGTCGCCAGGACATATTATGGTAAATGGATAAGTTAATGGCTTTTTGATCCTCTTTACAAAAATGGTAACACCAGGCAATCTCTAACCCCGAAAATGAATTGTTTTCCGTCAGGAAAAAGAACAGTAATTTGGTCTTCTGCGTGACGTTTTATCAGTTTTTGTGGTCCACTTAGAGTATTGCTTTTGTTGGGGCTCTTCGGCTCTTTATATAATATTCGCAACTTTGCGCCGGTAAAAGAGATGTTTTCCGTCCGGAAAAAGAAGGCTGCAAATATGATTTTAGGATTAGGGTATTTTTAATTTATGAATTATTTATAATTTTAATATTTTCAGATATTACAATATTCTCTTACGATAAAGAATATTATATATGACCTACCATTTTAAGTTAGAACTTTTAGTGAAGAACTTCTTTTCATAGTAATAATATTATATATATATTATATTATATATATATATGATATATATATATTATATATATATATATACTATATATATATATATATATAGTAATATATATAAAATACATATATATTTTAATATATATATAGTATAATATAATATTATATAATATATATATATTAATATATATATATATATATATATATAATATATTATATATAATATATATATACATATAGTATATGTCAGCGTCTGGATTGTTCGTCATATGTATCCTTAAAAGACTTCATTATGATCTGAGTAAAACGGAAATACATTCGCTGGCATGCTGGTCCATAGTTTGCCCTGGAAATGTTAAAACAAAAAAAACTCAACCAAATACAATAGCTAACGTGAAAAGGAATACTTTTTGGAATCCTGGTCAAATTTCACATATGAAATGTATAAAATAAAATAAAAAAAAATTATGTTATAATTATTTTTTATATGATTAGAAGGCTATTTAGAGACCTTTTGATTGGTTTACTCGTAAAAATAAATAGACTTTCTATAAATTTAGCCTTTTTTTTTTTTACTACAAGAATACCAAGGGTATAACGCACCGATTGCAGGAGTCGGGTCTCTCGGCCTTCCGGGGAACTACGGGGTAGGATTATCTCTCGCCCCTCTCCCTACGGGGTATGGAAAACGATCCCCCCTATGTATCCCCGCGGCTCGAGCCCTAGTGGTGCATATAAGCAAAAATTTAACTAGAAAGTTAATTTATTTTAAACGAGAAACAATAAAAAGGTCTCTAAATAGGCGCTTTACCATCAATAATTCATATTTTAAAATAATTTTTTTTTTTTTATTTCTATGGTTTTAATTTTTACCAGGATTCAAAAACTGTATTCCTTTTCGCCTGTAGCTATTGTAGTTTTTTCTGAGATTTTTTTATTTTTAACATTTCCCAGGACTAAGTTGCGACCATGCATTCTAAAGCAATGATCTCCGTTTTCGTAGCATTAATAGTTTTTAGATACATATGACGGAGAATCCAGACGCGGCCTATATGATAAATCATATATATTATATATATATATATTTATATATATTATATAATATATTATATTACTATATATTATAATAGTATTATATATATATATATTATATATTGAAAATATATACTACTACCACCACTTTTTTTAGCTATAATAATAAAATTAGATATGTATAAATAACTTATATCATGACTGCGATCATATGAAAATACGGAGAGATTAGAAACGTCAGTGCGTATATAATTATAAAATACAAACTTTTATGAACTTTCCTACCAGAGGACACCGAGATCCCATTTTCATCCCCCCCGCACTAAATATATGTCCCCACTAAGTTTTCTACGGCAAAACTTATTCTTTTCTCAGACTCAACTCTGAACGGCAGATTTAATATAGGTTCCTAATTTCGTATATGCACTGATCTAGTTTAACTAATTAATCGCTATTACTTTTATCACAAATTGAAATTTTTCCATTTTATCGATTTTCATTTATTTTTATCACGAATTTTAATTCTTTACCGATTTTTATTTTGTTTTATCATCACACTGTATTCCACGATTTCTTCTTATACAACGCCAAGTTTATCAATGGGAACGACTTTGTGCATTTATGATACTGCATGAAACTGAAAAGCTGAATATTTTTTGTATTGACATCAACATTTTTCAGAATGTCTAAAATTAACAAAGTGAAGGTCTTTTATTTTTGGCTCAAACATTTTTGAGAATGTCAAAAACCGAAATATTACAAATTGATTATATCCATATATTTTAAATCTGATATTTTTCTTTTGAATTCCATTCTTGAATATGGTAGTATGTTCTGCGTCCACAGTCAAAAGAATTTCGATAGATGGTCTCGATATTATGATAAAACAGGTCATCAAAATGAGGCAACAACGGAGAAATTGTAATTGTGCACCCTCCAAAACATCTTTTATCGTCCAAATCAAATTCCATAGAATTCCATCATACGAACAATCATTGCTGCAGTATTGCTGGGGAAAGAAAAAACAGAGCACAAAATCTATACGGCCTTAAGATATTGCACCTCTTATGTTTGGTGTTAAAGAAATTTTATTGTTCAAGTCAAATATTTTCATGACAAAGATTTTATTTTACCGAATTATTAATTTCTATTTCAGCTTAAATTTTAATTAAATTTAATATTTATATTTCAGTGCTTTTTTTATTTAATTCAACTTTACTCAGCTAGCACTGACAGAAAGTCTGGTTCAAATTTAGCAAAAATACATTTTTAGTACTGTGTTGATTGTATTTCTGATTAAGGTTAGTACTGTAGGTATATTCAAAGAATATTCCCAAATTGCTAATTAATTTTCGTCGATCAACTAACCGATGATCTTTTTAACATTTTAATAGAATAACCACTAATTTGGAATTTTGTGGTATCTTCCTTGATGGTTAATATTATGTTATCAGTGATAAAATCGGTGATGTTAAGTGAGATGTATGAAAGCATACATTCACAATAACCGAGATTAGCAATTTGTATTCTTAAGATAGATGACTGCGATGTGCTCTGTGAAGCTATAATTAGTGAAGATTTTGTTTTCTTTAAACTATGTAAATGAATGCAACTGAATGATGATAGCGGCGTCTGAATTACCTTTGTTTACTTTATTGGACCGCAACTGCTCATCAACTGAAATTCGCGAAATATCTTTGATAAAGAAATATTTGCAGTTTCGCTTGACTATATTAAATCCGTAAGTATTTGAAGAAAATATGATAAAATTATTAAACCAAATTAAGGTAAGAAAGGGTTCGTATTGGTAGGTAACAGGTAATTATAACGGATACAACCAAGATACTTTAAACAACAATTACTATTTGAAAGCTGGCTTCCGTGAACAATAGGATGTCTTTCACTATAGTAATATCACCATCATCAGAAGGTCACAAACATATATTAACACTTTCGTATTTCCGTTTTAATATTCTTAGTTTCCATTTTATTCCCAATTTCGTGGGACATTTTAGGCATGTTCCAAAGTTTCATGGGACATTTCTAACGAGGGTAAGGCACACCAATAAATATAAGAAAAGCACTTATACAAGGAATCCCCTCCCCCGGCTACTTCTACAACTGTAAACCATTCAGGGATGAATTCTCCAGAAGAATCAATGGTGTTGTTAACTTCAGGGTTAGAATTTGAATTGATATCAACTGGAGAGCTGGAAAGAGCATCGGCCACAATATTGTTTTTACCAGCAATATTCGAATTTCAAAGTCAAATTCGTTTAGCTCTTCCATAGTACGGGCTAGTCGACCATTGACTAAACTCATGGCATATGATCAGTAAAGATGATAAATTTGATTCCACGTATGAAAGGTCTTAAGGACTTAACCGCCCACCGTAAAGCAGTTTACTCCTTGTCTATAACTCCATAGTTTCTCTGCGCACCATTGAAGGTCATGGAAATGAAAGGTATGAGGTTTCGTTCATCATTCTGCATCTGCAATAGACATGCTCCAGCGCTGATGTCGGAGGCGTCTACATGAAGTTTCATAGGTGAAGCAGTGGAATCGTAATCTAGGGATCCCAACAGGCAAGGATTTACCAAGGCCCTCTTAAGCTCCTCAAACGCCTGCTTTGACATTCTGGAGCCCATTGGATGGATTTGCTGCCAGTCTGAATTGGCAAGGGTTTACTGATCTGTGAGCAGTTATGGATATGTCTCTATAAAAGCTCACCATTCCTAAAAATTGGCGAAGATTTTTCACAGTAGAGGTTACTGGAAACTCTAATACTCCCTTGATATTCTTTTCTTCTATAAGGGTAAGATTCCTTTATTCGATATGTGATGGCCTAAGAACTCCATCTCAGTTCGAATATAAACGTGTTTATTGGGTTTGGGTGTATTAGCCTTTCCTTCAACAAATAGTACTTTGATGCCAAGGTGCTAAGATATGGTCTTTCAAAGTCTCACTGAGAACAATGATATCGTCGAGATAAACCATCAACTTAGACCATGGGATCCCAGTCAACGCAAGCATCATTCCTCGTAGGCAATGTGGCCGACCACTCTTTACCACAAAGGGCTCTTTAGATATTCGTATTGAGCTAAAAACGGTGTAAGAAAATGCGGTTCTCTCAACAGTGTCCGGTTCCATAGAAATCTGATATCCCTTAGCCAAATCGATTGTGGAAAAATATATTACCACACATATTATAGATCATATCTATCAGATTGGGTAGTGGAAAAGAGTCGGTTTTTGCTAACATCATCAGCTTGCGATAATAAATACACAATCAAAGCGTACCGTCGGGTTTTTCTGACTGGTACCACAGGTGCCAAATACGGAGATTTACTAGGATGAATGATGTCCTGATTCAATGAGCGTTTGTATTGTTGTTCAATTTATTGAGCTAATGGGCCTTGGAATCGTCGGACCGGAACACGAACAAACATGCTCGTTTCCAATTCAATGCCATGGGTAATGTTGGTAGCCACACTCACGTAATGATCTAAATGCTTAAGGCCGCTTGGTGGTTTAACAAAACCCGTAAAAGGTCTTGCTCCTGATTTTTGGTTATTGATAATGCAGAGATACCGAATTCTTCTACTAGTCAGACAACAGTCCAGACATCTGAATTTGTGGAGTCTGCTACTCGGGCTAACTCTATTTGATAATTATTTACCTGTAAATTGGTTTCCTCATTTAATGATGATAGTTGCCCTATTACGGAGTTTTTACGGAGATATTGTGTATGATCAGAGGTATTCATTACGGCAATTTGCGATACTGGAGATGTTAAATTCAGTACCCCTGGGATAGGAATACAAGACGAGGTTTAACTTCCTTGGAAACCTGCTAAAACACCAATATTTCCTTTAGAACTTTTAATATCTACAAATCTACAAGAATATTACACAATTGAAACCGGTAATTTCAAACCTTTGAAGTGAAAATGTGAAATTCTAAACCTCTGAAACTACTACTTCTAATTCACCTCCCATGCGATGAATCAATTCCCTGTGGTCAAATCAGGAAGATTATTTTCCTGCAAAGAAGCAGCTCCAAGTTAAAGACAGGGCATATGTTCTGATGGAACAACGAAGAAAGGAGTCAATTCCGTTGAAAACCCATTTATGAAAAACATTAGTAATTTCAGATATGATTTAATTGGAATTACATGGTTACGCCATAGCTAATAGCTTTTATGCCAGCTCCTGCTGAAGGCAAAAGCTCACTATTTTTGAGTTCTGAAACTAAGGCTGAGCTGATTGGCTCACACCGTTGATCCGCCCGTGACAACCTTGCAGCCATAATAACACTATTTTTACTGAAAGCAATACAAAGTATAAGCGGATCAACTTTGGCTTGACAAAAATTAATGATAGGTCCGTCACTCAATTCAATCACACCGGTGGTAAGTTGAAAACATTCTTTATTCTGTTCTGCAACTATGTTGATAGGAGGCGATATATATTTTTCCAGTTTCCGCGATTCTGATCTCCCCACAAATGGCTCAATTTTTTGAGGGGATTCAGTTTAAAGGCTCGGTATCTGGTTCAGCCTCGCCCATTCAATGTCATTCATAGTGTGACTTTTACACCATGAACAGTTTTCAATGTATCTCCATCGAGGGCGAGAACTGGTCCCGTTCTGTGTTTTTCGCATTGTAAACAGTCTGCGAATGATTTTATCTGTTTCCAGAGGCCTGTCTATTAGAAGAACTAGACTGTGAATCAGACTTCTGGTTATTAGTGTTACGCGGAGGTGTTCTGTTAGGACAATTAATACCAGCATGAGCGCCCTTGAAGAAAGGACAACCTCTGCGAGTATTAGGTGTTGTACGAGTATTGGATCTTATAAGCCTACATTCACTCCTTACATGCCCCTTCTTTCAGCAATAACTACACATCCTCAGATATTTTAAACATTCATTCATAATATGCCTATCTTTATCACAGTAATAGCACTGAAGGGAATATCTGTTATTAGGGAATCTGGGTGAGTTCCCGTTGCGATTATGCTGTGTCTGAGAGTTGTTTGGGAATTGTTGGTTATTATATTGTGTGTTCTTATTAAACCGATCTGTGTAATTGGATGTGACATGGTGTTTGTTGGATATTCTACTTTCCTAGCGGTATTATTATTATTATTATTATTATTCTACTTTACTAGCAGTATTATTATTATTATTATTATTATTATTATTATTATTATTATTATTATTATTATTATTATTATTATTATTATTATTATTATTATTATTATTATTTATTATTATAACGAAAACTGGTATTTTAAGAACCATTATTTAAAATTTCGGACCAACTATGTTTAACCGCATCTATCCTAATAGTCTGATCTGATCAAGGTCAGTCATAGGCTGATTCGAATTCTGCGCAATATCACTAGATTCTGGTATTACTTTCGATGTTACTTTATTTTTATATAAATCCCGATCATACGAATCTGCGAGGTTAACGATATATTCCCAGGGAATGTGGATCTGTGAATCCAACTCCTGTTGGATTAAATGTTCCCTGATCTTCTTTTCGACATAAGGAAGAAGAAAGATTAGGAAAGCCATTCTTAAAGTGTTATGCTCTCGCATATCGATACCCCGATATGCCTATCCTGCAAGTTGTTCTAACCGTAAGGTGAACATGCGAACTCTTTCTTCAGCTGCTCAACAAGCAAAATGATATGATTACAGTCTGTACTGGTCCTTTCTATTCTCTTCCTGATGATATCACTTCAGTAAAGTTTCTTTTAGTGAATCGTATTTTCTACCACTTTTGATTACTAGGTTATATAATTGTAGGAACGACCCTTCCAATTGTCTACCCAGCAATCGTAACCACTGAGGCTGGGCTTTCGGATAACTGAATGAAGAATAAGCCTCGAAAAATCTGTAAAATACTGAATAAGGTTCTGATCTGCTTCGTATTTGTACTAACTAGAATACAGGACTTTTGTTTTCTGCGAATTCCTTACCAATTCGGTGAGCAACAAGACAGCTTGAGATAACATTATCTGTTGTTGCATAATGTCTGTCTGTGAATTAGCAGAGAATTGGGGTTTGGGAATTCTATTTGGATTATTAAAACTGTTAACATCTAGGTTATTATCAAAATTGACAGAAGGTCTAGACTGAAGGTCTGTCTTCCCCTACCTGACCAAATCCTACTACCGAAGTTATGGGAGGATTATAGCTTATGTTGGTAGTCGGTGGCAAAACCATATTACTATAATTAGGAAAAGGGGTATGCGATCGGTGAGTCAGTCTCAATCAGTACAGTGATATTATCAGCCACAGTAATGTAATTGATATTGTCTGGGACCGGTATATTTGAAAAAGGCGAACATAAGGGCGAGCCTAAATTAACTAAAGAGTTATCCGTTTAAATATTTAAGTGTATCGGCGGTACAAAACTAATAGGTTCTACATTTGGTACAATACTATGTGGATATGCAGAGGCGTTCATCGACTGTTGCTCGTTCTGCATTCTCGTTTGCAATGCAGTCATCCAGCACGTTAAATTATGGATTATATTGTTCACTTAGTTGGCAAGAACGACATCAGCGGATTCCATTTGATGTGCAATCGTGGGTTTAAAAGATTCCTCCTTTGCGGCTTTGAGACTAAATACTCTGCTAAAGCCATTTGCTTGGATTGAGGATCCAAAGTAGCTATTTATTTTTAAACAAAATGCTACCTCCTTTCAATACCCTGAAAAGGAATGTTATGATTAGACAGAAAAATGATAATTCAAAAAGAAAACTGAAAACTGTAATTAAATTAAATCATTTATATTTAATTATTCCTTAAATTATTATTCTTACTTACTCGCGAGACTTTCCAACCCTTTCCCTTGCAGTCCTTTGTATATGTTTGCCAAACATACCTCACTGAAGTTCCGTCAGGATCTGTAATATGCACGATCTAGCCCCCTGTTCTGGTGTCAATAAAATTAAGGTTATGTTGGGGAGAGTGTTTTTTATTGAAATAATTGTTTGAATACTTGCGTACCCAGGGAAAAGCTAATTCTGAAATGAGGTGGAGTGCCCGAACTAATTGAAAACTAACCCCTAAAACCCCTGTGAACCTCATCAGAGACCAAATGGGTCTATGAAAATCAAATACTAAGCACCTAGGATAGATTAGTGAAACACATAGACTTTAATCTTACTGTAGGTAAATGATGGACCAGGTCGGAATATTTATTCCTTCTGGAGCTCAGCTTCGGAGAGGCTCTGTAAATATACAAAAATGTTATGATTAGACACAAATATGATAATTCAAAAAGAAGACAGAAAATTGGAATTAAATTAAATCATTTATACTTAATTATTCTTTAAATTATTATTCTTACTTACTCGCAAGACTTTCTAACTTTTTTCATTGCAATCCTTTGTATATGTTTGCCAAATATACCTCACTGAAGTTCCGTCAGGATCTGTAATATTCACGACCTAGCCCCTGTTCGGGTGCCAATTAAATTAAGGTTGTGTTGGGGAGAGTGTATGTTATTCAAGTGTTTGTTTGAATACTTGCGTACCCAGGGAAAAGCTAATTCTGAAATGAGTTGGCGTGCCCGAACTACTTTAAAACTAATCCCTAAAACCCATGAGAACCTTATCAGAGACCAAATGGGTCTCAGAAAATTTAATACCAAGTACCTAGATAGATTAGTGAAGCAAATAGACTTTAATCTTACGGTAGGTAAATGATGGGACCAGGTTGGAGTATTTATTCCTTCTGGAGCTCAGCTTCGGAGAGGCTCTGTAAATATAAATATATATATATAAAAATAAAAAATACATGCATAAAATGTTAAATGCAAATGATTGCAAGGAAGTTAATGAGACTCAATTATAAAAGCTATATAATTTATTTGCACCTCAGATGATTGATAGTCTTTGAATTCGAATATTATCAACCTTTATGGTTGAAATGTCTTACGAAGTACTTTTAATTCTGATTAAAGATTTATTTCAAGATAATTTAATTTTGAGCAAATGGTATTCTGTTATAATGAAAAGAAGTGCAATAAATTGATACCGGTCAGAATTACATAAATTTTCGATTTAAAAATTCTAGTCGCTGGGATATATGATGGTACATGGACTTATCCGTCGTGATAAGTTAATAGCTTTTTGATCCGTTCACAAAAAAGGCAACACAGGGAATCTCCAACCTCACAAAGAATGTTTTTTTCGTCAGGAAAAGAATAACATCAAGCGTTTTCCGCTAGGAAAAATAAATGTTTTCCGTCAGGAAAAAGAACTGTTATTTGGCCGTCTGTGTGGCGTTTTATCAGTTTTTGTGGCCCACTTAAAAATCGCATTGTTGAGGGTACTCTTCGGCCCTTTGTAATAATCTTCGTAACTATTTTCGCCTGTAAACAGGAATGTGTTCCGTCCGGAAAAAGGAATTTTCAAGTATGATTTTCGGATTAAAGAATTTTTTAATTAACGAATTATTTATAATTTTAATATTTTCAGATATTGCAATATTCTTTTACGATAAAGAACATTGTATATGACCTACCCTTTTAAGTTAGAAATTTCAGTGAAGGACTCATTTTCACTATAATAGATTTTTTTATTTATATGGTAATATAGTACTATCATCACTTTTTATATCAACATTAGCAATTAAATATATACAAAATAATTTATTATTTGTCATCAATGACTGCGATCTAAACTGAAAAATAAAAAAAGGTTAGTAACGTCAGGGCATATATATATATTATAAAATAAACGTTTTACGAGCTAGCCTATCAGAGAACACCGAGATCCCCTTACACCGCGAAACAAATAACATATTTGATCAATCATGTAAAATAAATGTTAAATATATATAATAAATAAATACATAATATCTTATAGATTAATTACCTCAGCAACAAACTGCACAGAAAATAATTTGTCTGTACATAGAGATATTAAAAGATTATGAATTATCAGCGACATCCTTGGCTGAAAAAAAAGACCATTTGTTTGGCATGTCAGAAATAATCATATGAAATAACTTTAATCAGATTAAATAAGATCACATATTTAGATAATATTTATTGCATTATTATTACTATTATAGACATTATTTAGTAAATATTGCATTTAACAAAAGTTTACTTTATATATCTTTTAAAAGAATAAATCTTTCTTCTCATGTTCTCGGGCTTTTCGACACAATCACAGGATCTTGGTCTCATCAATTTTAGTGGGACTACATAATTAGGGAATGTTATATTGGAGTTCTCCATATCATAGACTGTGCAGACTTCCAGTTCGCTTTCACGACTACTCAAGGTTGTGGAGTCAGTAATTAATTTTCGACGCCGACATTCACCCTCTTCAAAATTACCGACTTCCTACCTCTTCGAAAATGTACCGACTCGACTCCACCCTTTTAAAAATTACTGACTCCGACTCCTCCTTCTGGAAAAAGATTATATATATATTATATATATATATCTATATATATATATATATATATATATATATATATATATATATATATATATATATATATATATATATGTATATATATATAAATATATATATTATATATATATATATATATATTTATATTTATATATATTATATATATATATATATAATATATATAATATATATATATATATATATATATATGAGGGTTTATGTTTGCTACCTGTGTTATGGTATAGTAGTGAGACTATAGGTCTGGAATAAGAGGTATAGGTTAAAGAACAATGTGTTCAGATGAAAACAATCTTTAGGGGCGTGTTTAGATGTTAGAAGAAATGATTAAAATGAAGAATGAACGTATTTAAGAGTTGTGTGGTGGTGTGAAGAAAGGGGTAATGGGAGAATCAATGAAATGAACGTTGAGATGGCTTGGTCATGTGGAAAGTGGATGATATTTGGTTGGTTAATCGGATGTATAGTGTGTGAGTGTGCTGAGAATAGACCGGCTGGGAGGGACCTAGGAAAAAAGTGGATTGAGTCAGTAAAGGAATGCACTGGAGGAGAGAAAATGTGAGTTTAACAGAGGCGAGAAGAAAGGTGCATATAGGAGTTCAATGGACGTGCGTTTTTGTGAGGATGTGTGGTGGCCCACCGGTGCTAAGGATGAACCCTACATTTGGCGATATATATATATATATATAATTATATATATATATATATAATATATATATATATATATATATATATAATATATATATATATATTAAATATATATATATATATATATATATATATAGTATATATATATCGGAAAAAATTTCATTCGCGCCAGGACTCGAACCATCGACAACAGCGTCACCGTTAGACAATGTACAGCACTCTCCCATAGTCCAGTCAGTCTCCCCAAAAAAAAGAAGGCATCTCGGAACAGTTTTAAGTATCCTGCTTCGATATCACTGCTTTTAAACTCGTTACTTATTTAAATCCATAGATGGGTGCTTGGAACCCCTGCTGAGGCCACGTGGCACTCCGCTGGGGCTGCTCCTGTGTCACAGGAGCAAACAACCAAAGTCAAGCAACGACGACATGGGTATAGCAACTGTTGCAACAAATTTGCAATAATCAGACGGAGAAAAATTTCACTCTCGCCAGGACTCCAACCATCGCCAACAGCGCCGCCGTTAAACAATGTACAAAAGGCTCGACCAATAGTCCAATCAGCCTACCCAAGAAAGAAGGCATCTGGAAATAGTTTTCAAGTCTTCTGCTTCGATACCACTGCTTTGAAACTCGATACCTTTTAAATCCATAAAATGATGATTGGAGCCTCTAATGGGGCCACACGGCATTCTGCTGGGATGCCCATAGGTTACAGGAGCAACCAACCAAAGTCAAGCCACGCCGACATTGACACAACAACTGTTGCAACAAATTTACGATAAATTTTTTCACTCGCGCCAGGACTCGAACCGTCGACAACATCGTCGCCGTTAGACAATGTACAGAGGCGGCTCTACCACTAGTAAAATCGGTCTCCCCAAAAAAGAACTCATCTCGGAACAGTTTTCAAGTGTCCTGCTTCGATATCACTGCCTTGAAACTATAACTTAAACATTAAAAGTAGTTTTTTTTAACTTTTATTTAAATTATTTTTAATTCCATTTTTATTTTTTGATATCTTCCACTTTCATTTTTATTCTAGAAATATATTTTGTACTTTTAATTTTAAATAGATATTTTCTTCAATTTTTTTTGTATGGTGAATGTAACTTTACATTAAAGCTTTTACTTCAGATACGGTTATTTAAAGGCTCTTCAATGCATTATTTTCTTATTTAGTTATAAGATGAATGATATTGATGGTTGGATATTGTTTATCATATGTAATATATATTACACCAACGACAGAAACTACAACAACGACAGCAAAGACAACGACGACAGCAGCGGCGGCGACGGCGGCAGTGGCGTGGCGGCAGCGATATCGGCGACGGTGGCAGCGGCGACGAGAGCGGTGGCAGCAGCAATATCGGCGACAGTGGTGACAACAGCGGCGGCGATGGCGGAAACGGCATGGCGGCAGAAGTGGCGTCGGCAGCGGTGGCAGCGGCTACGACAGCGGCAGTGGCAGTGACAGTGGCGGAAGCAACGGCGGCGGAAGCGGCGGCTGAGACGACGATACCCTTGTTGTCGTTGATATTGTTGTATTTGTTGTAATACATATTATTTATTGCGAAACAAAATATCCCATCATCAACATCGTTGATATGATAATAAAATAAGTAATACATTGAAGAACATTTTTAATAACATCTGAAATAACACAATTTAAAGTTTCTTGAAAATTGGAAGTACAAAGTTAAATTAAAATAGAAATGAAAGTGAAAAATACATAAATAAAAAACAGAATGAAGAATTAAAATAAAAATAAAATTCGTAAAAATAAATAACTATTTCTAGTTACACCTTTAGAAGGCAAATGGAAGTTAAAATTTCCTGTAAAGTAAAAAGTATAAAATTAAAAATGAAGAAATTTAGCTTTAAGGCTTTCCATCAGTATTTTTTATTAAATTAACATTTTAAGTTAATCATGAAAAAGAAAAGGAGGTATTAAGCGATAGGAAATAAAAAAAAGAAGTTTTCATTCAAAATATGTGATTTTCTTTTAATTATTCAATACGAAAATGTTCACTTATGCTATCATATTTGTCATTCCCTATGGCATGACGGGAAACGTGTTAGAAAGTTAGATCGAAGAACGATGGATCGAATCTTCCTATTCTGTTTCTGATCACTAATTATTCAAGAAATTTCACAGCTGTTTATAAAGTCAAGTTCATGAAAATTAAATCAATTACTAGGAATACGTGTTGATTATGTTGTAGCGAAATCCGAGATGGCGGCTTGTAGCCTAACTTGACGTTATAATGTCTGAAGACAATAAAGGGAACTGGAAGTGGTTGGGAAAGTACTAAAAAGGTGTTCGATTGTTGAAATGGTTTCATCAAAAAACTTCAGAAACGGACTCTGACCTTTAAAATAGTTTCAGAAAAGAAGCCAGCACAAAATTTCTATGCTGTCAGGATTATGAAAAGATACTTAAAAAGATCTGCGAAAAAGAGTAGCAATGATAAGAATATACAATTGCCGTCATTGCCAATACACCGGTCAGTAGCTAGCACATATATTCTATTATAAGGCGTGACTTATGTTGTAGCTTGTTATAATAACATGTTTGATAGGTTTCTAAAAGCTTAAATTAACCAATGAAACAATGTAAATTTCTCTTTCTTAATATGTCCCTATGTATGTAATAACAGCAGACCTGCGAAACCGCAGTAACGTCGACTGTACATCTGGTACCGAGAAAGGGGTTAATCAATTACATCACCCACTTTCAAAAAGGGGGTAAACATTGGCCTCCGGCCTTCAAAAATGGTGGCACGGCAAAAAAAAAAAATCCACAAAATGGTACCCCCGCCACCAAGAATAATCCTTGTGAATATTATTAGGTAAGGGGAGTCCTCTTATAAAGTCTTGTTCCATTGAATTTCTGAGGTAGCTTTTCAGACGTTTTAAACTAGAAAACACTTGCTCAGGTGTTGCTGCTGATACGGGCAGTGTTGCTAATATTTGGCAAAGCTTCCAGATATGCCTATAGATAATGCATATATTGTTGTATTAAATATTACATCGTTATTCACATGTCAATATTTGCTTCCAAAGTTCAAATTCCATCTTTATGTTGCCTGAGTTAAGAAGAAATTTTGCGTAAGTACTTATGAAAAGTGTAAGTTCAGATAGTTAAGTAACAATTGAACGTATTGGAATAAATATTTGAAGCGTATGTAATAAATCATTAAGTTTTCTGAAAGGTTCTTCCATTCATCCAAAAAGTTGCCCAACAATGGAAGAAAAAGAAACATTATATAGTAATTAATACTGCTATGGTGTTTTAATGTATATTTAACGGGGAGCCCTTCGAGGCATTGAAATTGTCCCATATAATTTTATAGAAAAACAAGTGGCATCGTTGAAGAGGATTTTCAGTGCAAAATTCTATCTCTGCTTAACTTCTACTATATAGTAGTAATAAGTCAATGCTTCTGCTAAATCACAGCCAACCTTTGAACTAGTGAAATTCCTAATGTACTGGAAAGTATTTCCTCAAGAACACAAAACGTTAAAATAAATTTCCCATCAAGTACCGAATTTAGCAATTGACTTGGTTGGCTTGAAGTTTTACCTTTGCATACTTTCTCTATTTTTTCAAGAGAATGAACCACATCTACAAATAGCCCTTTAAAACTCATTACATCATGTTTGTAAACCCACCTTGCTTCACAAAGTAGTTGATTTATTCTTGTAGTCAGGTAAATCAGTTTTAATGAATTTTAAGTATAAAAGTTCTTTTAGGTAAATAAGACACACTTTCTAACACATTTTGCGATATTCTAGCATAACTGAGCTGATTGAACTTTAGAAACTTGAGATATTGCTGAATTCAAGACATGAGCACTGCAATGAACATATAAAGCTATAGAACATTTTTTCACAAATAAGTTAAACTCCCTTAACAGTATTCCTCATTGCAGCAGCACTATCGTGTTCTTGACCCCAAGATATATTCTAGACGTATTCCATTTCCTTTAACGAATTAATATTAAGTGAAGTATTTATTGATAGTATTTTCAGTTAATCTTCTCATAAGTATATAATTCAAAAGTTCTTATTTAATTTTGTTCGATAAATCAATTTGTCTGAGGTATAATGTCAGCTGTTCCATTTTTATATAAATGTCGTTTCATCTGCAAGTATGAGCAAACCATATTGAAATATTAACAAAAAAATTTTTCTTTTATAATCTCACCACACATGTCAAATAGCTCAATTTGAAAAGACGAACTAATATATTGTAAAAATTTATAGAAAGTGGACAGTTGATTTGGTTGCGCTTTATCTCCAGAATCTATTCGAAATATTAGTAATGCACGAAAATTACTTCTGATGCATTGTCATTAATATCTGATAATGCACCATACGATTCATATTTTTCGCAAATTGTTATTCATTGATTTAAAAAAATCATTTACGATAGATTTTAAATTCAAGCCGTTTTTCTCTGCTTGAATCTTTCGATTATTATCCATTTTCTTAACAATTTCAAAAGACGATCCACTTGCAACTTTTTAAAAAATTATCTTACATCGTAACAATTTTTATGATGTTCATTTTTTGATGGTGAGAAAAATTATTTTCTTTGTATTTATTGAAATACCCAAATACCAATGATCCAATAGTCTGATGTCTCCCATTTTTTTGTGTAATCTTTACTACTAAAAAGTACACACAATTTAACAAAAAGCACCTTTTGTATATTCATAATACACCAACCAAGAATAAGTGCAAAAATCATTATGTTTTGGAAAGATAAATAGGGAGTTGGATCCAACACAATTTTTAAAGCCATTTATTAATATCATCATTAGTTTACTTATTTACATAAAACCAAAATCCA
>JABUQX010079197.1:0-11476 GCA_015478945.1 Trachelipus rathkii | reverse complement strand
AAAGAAGCTTTTTGAAAGCAAAATGTATATGGACTATTATCAACCATAGATGATAAAAGAGTAAGGTATGAAAATAAATAGAGAATGGGGATAGCTCAGTAATATGTGAGATATAGTGTAAAGTGATATGAGGGTAAAAGCATATATGAGGGTTATATATATATATAATGATTTGAAGTTATGAATTACATAGAAACAATTTTAATAATTTTCATTAAATTGCTCAAAATAGAGATTATATTATATATATATATAGTGAGGAAATAATAAATTATATAATATAAATAACATAAAGTGATATAAATAATATTAGTAGAGCTTGAGGAAATTACAAGAACCAGACTGGTGATATATATATATATGGTATAGGTTATTATATCAATAAGTTAATTATGGACATGTGACTATAATGTGCTAATTTAAACACCCTTCTTCAAAAACATAGGTCATATAACAGTTAGTGATTGTCCTGGAATTATTGCTATTTTCTACATAGAATTTACGTTATAATTTAAATAATGAATAAGAATGTAGTTCCTTTCTAACTCTTCTACCAATATTAATTAATTTTTATTTTGTTTTATTATATACTATATATATATATTATATTATATTATCTATAATTTATTAATACATATCTTGAATAAGAAAAAATTTTTATTAAGTTCTTAAATATTATTAAAACCTACTTTCTATAAATATGATTCAATATTTTATATATTAGCTAATTTTATTAATAAAATTGTTTGTGTAGAGAATTAAAATAACTAATATTATAATGGTAAATAGTGAGGTAGTTGGATTTACAGCGTCTGGAGTGAGAGGGGATCGGTATAAAAGACTGTCGAAAGTTCCTAAAGTGGTGGAAGATTTTATAAACTATTTCATTATTAACATATTAACATTATGGAACAAATCAAAATGTTATATTTAGAATTTTTGTTAATAGAATATATAAACGGTGTTTGTTATTAAATTCTCTAAAGAGGTTAAAAGTAGGGCAGCGGAGCTTGTAAAAAAATTTCGCTGCTCCGGCTCCGGCATATATCGTGAAGAATATAATCTTAAAATTTTCTCTCAGCGATCTAATATATGGAGAAACGCGAGACATAGTCAACTAAGTCTCTAAATGGGTGATTGAAAGAATGCATTATTCTCTTCAATTGTCCTCGCATGGGTCTTACACAATTATTTTAGGTGTGCCTGTTAAAATTTTATTTAAAATTTAACTTCATATCGGATACAATGATAATGTTTATTTGTAATAATTTCTGTCATAGCATGGTTAACGAATGGCCAATTTGGTGCTAAATAAATCAAAATTGACGTTTAGTCAGTAAACGGATTTACTGGCAAAATAATTTCTTGAAGTAAGAATCGATCATTTACAACTTAATGAATAACTCAGTTGCTTAAATCCTCCGATGCTGCCTGCAAGATGTAGTGATATAGCCGACCATAACCTAAATCCTCACAAGCCAGATGATAGTGGTTAGTCTTAAATTGTATAAATTTCTTAGAACATGTTAGCAACATATAAGTAGCTAAATCATTACTTAATCTGGTTATATTTAGGGTGAGTTTAATAATATATGATTATAATGAATATATATATTATAATTTATATGTTTTATATATATAATGTATATAATTATGTAATTTATGAGCTTAATTAAATAATTTTAACATCTATACTAGTTGGTATAACCTATCACTTCATTTTTTGTAGATAGTGGGAAATAATTTATATAATGTATCCTAATCTCAATCAAAGGATAAAGTATCTCTATATAGTTATATAACTGTGGATTTCCCCTCACTTATCTTCAATTCTAATACATGTTTTTTTATATATATAAATATAGTATATAATACTTTATAATATAAAAATATACTTATATTATATTATACTATTATTCATCTATAAATTATATATATAGTATTATAAATCATTTTATTATTTCATAGTTTAAGTTTAATGCATATTAAATACTAAAAATAATATAAATCCCTCCAATTATAATAAATAATATATAATAAAATAAATATATTATATTATATTGACATATACCTCTAATATATATATAATATAAATATTTACCTGTGGATAGGAATATAACCTCTGAAGGAAAACGACTAACACTGATGGTTCTAAAAGGTCAAAGTTTAAAAATGGTAAAAGCTGTGAAAAGTATGACAAAGGTAAAATGCCAAAAAAGATTATATATTTTGCGATTATGGTCAAAAGTTTATTATGATTATTCAAAAAAAATATTTTTAAATTAAAGAATGTATAAAAGTTCTTATATAAGGTAAGTATTTAAATAAAAATAAGATAATTGAATAATATAGCTTAGGAAAAAGAGATACAAACCATGTAAAGTAAAAGGAAAAACACTTAAAATATTATTAAGGTTAAATTGACAAGGTTTATAAATGGATTAAATGACAACTTATTTGAATTAAACCATTCAAAAGTTGGTTAAACTTTGAAAAGGGTATAAAGTAGATGAAGTAGGATATTACTTGTTTTATAAAAATCGGTTAGTAACTGTAGAAACAACTATTTTATAATGTTGTTGAACCCGTAGAATACTAGTAATGATATAAGATGGTTTATTAATTATGAAAAAGATATATCTATCGAAAGATAATGAACTAGCAATAAGTATTAAAAGTTAGAAAAAATAAGAGAAGACAAATAGAATAACCAACTTTATCTCTTTATAATACCGAAATGGATATTTAAGCGATGTTATAAATAAATACAGGAATGGAGATATTGCTGACTCCAATTTGTATAATCTGGCTCTCTCGCTCAGTCTATAAGTATAGGGTGGACGCCAGAAGGCGTGTCTTTAGATGTCTCGTGCAAGTAGTACAGAAGATCAGTGAAAATGTTAAGCATATATTAGGGATTTAAACCTAGCCTCGGTGAGCTGTTAAGTTTTCTAGTAGAAGGTAGCGCAAAGGAGAATTAGAAGCGTGTACGAAATTTTAGTTTACCCAGTGAAATCGCACGTGTTCCTTCTCTTCTCTATGTTTTTGAAGGTATGAATGAAAAATTTTTCTTTTTTTTTTTTAATCCAGAAAACATATTTGGTGTGTTCTATTTAGATATCAAAATAAAGTGTAGAAACGATAATAGCACTCAATCATGTAACGGTGTCTTTTTAATACATATTTATCTATATAAGATAATTTGCAACTGATCCTATAATATTAACGATTGTATAATAATAAGTAAATAAAAGGTTACATAAAATGGCGTGGTGTAATGATACGGACAAATATTTTAGTATAATTTTGAATAATTGTGATGTCCAGCGTATAAAAATGTAAACAATGATAAGAGTCCATTTCCGCTCATTCTGTTAAGGGTAGCCAACTCCTATTATCTATATTGACCATAGATTTTAACTATGTTATTGACAAAGATAAAAGTTATCTTGCGAAACGAGCGATAAATGCTAACAATGAAGAATTAAATAGTAGCTTATTCCTATTATGGTTTTAAATGAATATTAATAAACTGCATATAACTGAGATAAAAAATACTCTCTTTATATAAATATTTTGTGCGTAAAACATTTAATAAATTATATCTGTTGATAAAGATTCATTTTATTCGGCACGTTAGTTATATATATATATATAATTAGTATAGTATTATAAAAACTAATATATACTTCCACATATATCTCTCTTAAAAAGTAGTAATTTACTATGTATAAGTACCAAAATTATTACCCTGAGCAAAAATATTCATGAAATATATGTAAAAAGGTAATAGATATTAATTTAAGGGATGAAAAGAACTAATATTTAGAAGTATATAAAATAAAAGTTTTAGGTTTATGCCACCTTTAAATAATATCCAAAAATAAAATCGTTTTTTTTCACATTGTCTGGCAGCGGGTCAACAATTTTATCAAAATTGAAAATTTACTCTAGCCTGATTTTTTTACTGTTCATCCAATTTTTATGTAAATTTTAAGAGATTATATAATAAAACTAGATACACAGATTTATTTAGGCCACTTTTCGCTGTATCTGACCATTTGACCTCTGGGCAAATAATTGTAAAAGTTATGCAGCTTGAGTATAGCATATCCAGAGGTCAAATGTTTGGATAGCAACATCAAAAAATGCTCTATATAAAACCTGTGTAACTTGTCCGACTCTAGATAATTCGATATAATCGAACATACGATATATCGAGTATTGGATAATGATATAATTTAATATATATATATATATATATTATATATATATATATAATATAGTATATATAATATATATATAATATATATAATATATATATTATAATATTTATATATAGTTATATATATGTATATACTATATTTATATTATTAATAATATATATATATATATAGTATATATTATTATTACCATAAACCCTGAATCTGAGGTAATTGGTCAGGAAAAGTGTTGTGTATGTTTCTGACAAGTGGCAGTGGAGGGAATATTTAGGCGATAGAAGCCCTCTTCAGCGCGACGTAGCGAATGCTGCCACATACAGGCGTGGGTTATCCAATTGCGGCTTTTCCATGCGAGATAGCATGAGAAGAGTGATTGTTGTGAATAGACCTGGTCTGTTGTCTGTGTTGGTATGGGTGTGGTGTGTGTATTGAGATTAGCTTGTAATACACTATGCGTAAAACTGCAATACCGTAATATTGCAGAAAATTTACTACTAACGATAGTATATACTATACTATATATGTAATATATATATTATATATATTATTATATATATATATATATATATAATATATATATTATATATATAATATATAATATATATATATATATATATATCAATATATATATTGTGTGTGTGCGTGTCTACTAACAAAACGTTATCCTAATGACTAGTCTTAATAGCCCGAAGTAAGCCTACACCTAATGGAGTTATGTTAACGGCCCCCAAGTATGCCCTAACCTAATGTATTATGAAAGCCCCCATAGTAGGAATTCTAACCTAATGGATTATGAAAGCCCCAAGTAAGCCCTAACCTAATAAATTATTAAGGCCACATATATTATATATATTATATATATCTATACTTATTATATATTATATATATATATATTATATATATATATATATATATATTATCATATATAAAAGTTTACACATTTTTTCGTAGTGTTTAAAATAGTGATTTACTTGCCCTAGTTAGTTTGAATCTTTCGTCATAGAATATGAGAAAATTGTAGTATTTTCTCTGGAGAAAAAGTTCTTATATTATTTACAGAAGCGATATTGCTTTGTGTCTTGTAAAATGCAATGAAAAGAGCTAATAAGGGAGGCTTGTAAGATCATTCTCATTATAATAGGTATTAAAGTGACATAAATTAACTTTTAAAAAGTCACAAATAAAATGTTAGAATTTTATGGACACTCAGTGAAATAGATATATAAATTCATAGTGTGAAACTGCACACTCATGATGAAATAGATCCTATAAGTTCAATATATAAAATCCAGTTAAAATAAATCTTTAAATTTGGTTGGATCCTTTCCAGAAAACTTCCTTGTATGAGGTAAAAACCCAAAATGGCCACTTCTTTGTTTATAATAATGCCTATTTCAATAGGTTTTCGGTATAGGGATCACCGATATAATATATCGATATAACTTCCACATATTATTCGATATTATGCTTATTTATTTTACATGCTTAAGTGGGTTTTGTACTTAACACTATTTGATATAATTGTTAGAATTCACTAAGGCAAAAAAGGTTCTTGACAATATCAATAACGATCTAACGTGCACGTGGGAGTGTGAGATGGATAGATTCGAGCTAGCCTCCTTGAACCGGGACAATGACTTTTCCAATTTCATTTTTCCTGTGTAAGTATTCTACCGGGTAAGGTTGGCGTGTGAGAAGTAAAAAATAAAAAAAATTAATTAAAAAATAATAAATAAATAAATAATAATAACTAATAATAAATAGGGTGGATCGTTTTAGGTATCATTGCCTAGGTTTTTTTTATTATTTGTTAATATGTATCAAATGAAACAGGTGACAAATATTACAGTGACCACGCACCATGGGGTGGAGGGGGGTCCCGCACAGCACGCACTGCACCGCACGCACGCCTCATGCACCGGTATAAAACGAGATTTGCTACGATGGTATGCTCTCTCAAACTTTGGAACCCGTTTAGGGGTGACGACGAGGTTACGTGCCATACACGCCCTGACGGGGGTGCTGGCCTAAAGAATTAGGAACGTGACCGTAGAAGGATGAAACTTGTTAAACACCCTTTCTTATAAGCAGAGGTGTGCATCGTTACTCAAAAAAGTAATTCCGTAATCGTTCTTCGTTTCTGGGAAAAAGTAGTTCCGTTTTTTGAAGGACAAAGTAACGAAGCGCGGTTACTCATTACTTTAGTTTTTGCAACTATGATGAATTAATTATGGTACCGTTAGGTAATGTTTTTGGTTTGTTGGAAATGAGATTTTCATCATTATGCGATTATTTGATTAAAATAACAATACCTCAAGTAAGACCTGCGTCAATCAAGAGCGATTAGTCCTTTGCATCACACGATTTTAATTGCACCAGCACCTTCCTTCCATTCACAACTTCCTACTACATGCTGCATCATCCGTTCCTTTTCATCCAACATATATAGTTAATTATTTAAACTAGACACTTGGTTCCATGCTGCTCACCACTAATATACTTCACACCGAGACCTGTCCTCCCTCACAACCATACTTACTCTTATCTACGTTTACGGCTTCAACATACTTCTTTTACAACCCTGCCAAATTCTCTCCACTCACCAACCATCACAGACTCCTCTTCCAGATTCACCGCACAAAAACTGACTTCAGCCGCATGGCTGCCCTCAGCCATGCGGCTGAAGCCACCCAGTCGGCTTGGGTAAACAAAATGTCCCGAAGATGGCATCCAAACGTAATTTTTACCATATATTATATACTATATATATTTATATATATATATATATATAGTATATATATAATATATATATATAGTATAATATATATGTATATTTATAGTTATATATACTATAATATATATATTATATATATAGTATATATATAATATATATAATATATATATATATATTATTATTATATTATATGATAATATATATAATAATAATTATCTATTATATATAATATATATAATTATATATATATATATTATATATATATATATTTATATATTATATATATATATCTATATATTATTATATATAACTATATTAATATATATATATATATATATATATATATATATATATATATATTATATATATAGTATATATTATATAGTAGTTATATAGTATAGTTAAGTATATTTATATATTATTATAATTATATATATATACTTATAATCTATATATAGTATATAATATATTATATATACATTATATAGTATATATTATATAGTATTATATGATTATATTATATATGTAAGTTCGTTTATTATTTTATAAAACTACACGAATCCCTAGGTAACCTACATGAATCAGTTGTCGGGGTCTCTCGGCTCTAAGGCTTGGTGTCGGAGCGTGTACGGGGATTCGTCCCCCCTCGTTTCCCCGTCGTCCTCGTAGCCCCTATATGAAATATATGTTCTTGAACTTACAATTTTTAGGGGGGCTCGAGCCGGTGGGGCAGAGGGGGGGACGAAGTCCGCCGTCATCTCACTAGAGGCCGAGAGATCCAGAACGACTGATATCTAGTGCGGTCTAACTAAGGATATTCGTAGCTTTAAGTCGTAAAAACACGTTTATAATATATATATATATATATATATATAATATATATATAGTATATATATATATATAGTTCTATATATATATTATACTAATATATATATATTATATAGTTTATATATTGATTTATTATATAATAATATATATATATTATATATAAATATATATATATATATATGTATAATATTCATAGGCTTAGGTGTCAATGATTACAGTACTTGTACTTGTACTTGGACTTAAGTACATTTTTGGGAGTACTTGTACTTGCAGTTTCTAAAGCCCATGTACTTGTAACCTTGTACTTGGTCCTTGCACTCGCAGCTCAGTGGTTGTTTAACCGCCGCCTTGTTGTTTGGGTCGTTTATTTTCCTCGTGTGCGCGCAACCCTATTGTGAGTCCTCGAATTCGGCTTGAACATCTCGTGCTTCGTTCTCTTGTACTTGAAATTTTGAAAGTCTTGGTAGTACTTTTGGCATTTTTAATTTGCCAATATATAAACATTTTCTTTATCATTTTTTTTATTTATTGATACTATTATTTCTTATGTAAATTTATAATTTCCAGTTTACAGATATAAGAAGTATGTCTTTATTATACTATATAGTATTATATATATAGTATATAATTATATATGAATATTA
Organism: Trachelipus rathkii; assembly: GCA_015478945.1. Classification (NCBI taxonomy): domain Eukaryota; kingdom Metazoa; phylum Arthropoda; class Malacostraca; order Isopoda; family Trachelipodidae; genus Trachelipus; species Trachelipus rathkii. The sequence goes on along the minus strand of JABUQX010079197.1, from coordinate 3,047 downwards.
TATATTATATATATATCATATTATTATATATATATAATATATAGTTATATATAGTATATAATATATATAATATAGTATTATACTGTATATTATATATATAATATATATATATTATTATATATATATATATTAATAGGTATTTTATATAATAGCGAGTATAACCAACAGGCGATATTTGGAACATTTAATTATTTATTAGCCGACTAATTTCGGTTAAGAATCCTTCTTACATTTTCAAGACTAACAGTTTAAATGATTACAATTTCACAAAATATTATTATAGAAATTAATTATGAAGTTAAAATAATATAAAGTTAAATAACACTAATACCATATAATTAATTTAATGATTCAACCATTATGTGTATTATAGAGTTCATGGTTTAAACAATATCTTCACCTTCAGTATAAAAAGCGTTAAAGCTTAGATTTTCATTTAGGTCGGTTTGAGATGCTAAATATACAGTGATTCTACAACTGAAGATCTGGGTTCCTCAGTTTTCGGGCTATAGTCAAAATCGGTACAATGTATGTCATTTCCTGAAGATGAGATGAGCCCTTATTAGCTGAATAGGGGGGATGAATTAAATGGTCTAGAGTTTAAATGAAATACATTTTGCTCATCAATACTTATGGAAAGGCTTCGTATTGGCTTTCCTATGTAGGTGGCTCGCAGTCACCGGGCAATGAATGATATACTATTACTGATTAGCATAATAAAGGGAATGGGAGTTTATCTTTAAATTTTAAAGATATTATTTCTGTTTTCACTCGAAAATATAAATCTAATTTTAAACGTCTAAATAGAATCAAAAAAGAATATATGCCCAAGAAAGTTAATCTTGAATCTTCCCAGAAGAAGGCGCCTCAATACAAAATACTCTTAGAGCTGTTATTTAGCCTGAGATTTGTCTCTTAAATTTGGCTGATCGTAATTTTTCTAAAAGTTAGTTAATTATATAATTCATGGGAACCCGTTTTCAGAATAATGTTTTCAGGAAATAAAGTTCTTTTGTAAAATTAACACATACGATGACGAAAATTTTGTCGATCCTCTGTCAAAAAGAGTTTTAATTAGGTGGATTTAAAAAATATGCGGAATCGAAAGAAGTAAAATTTTTGTCGTCATCCAGTAACAACTATAGTTAGGCGAGATGGTGATTGTTGGATTTGGTTGAAGTTGTGTAACAACGCGTTTATGGAGGGTATAATGCCCGAAGGGATTGTGAGGAAAAGCATAATAGTAACCCTTAATAAGGGGAGGTGGGATAAGGGTAAGCTGTAGGCATTATAGGGGTATTAGTTAATTGAGTGTTGTGGGAAGATATATGCTGGTTATTTTGGTCGAAAGAGTGCGTCGAGTGACTGAAGACTGATTGGTGAAGCATAAGGTCGTTAGTATGGTAGAGGATTTGTGAGTCAATCTTTACCTGTTGAATACAACATGATTGGGAAAGAGGGAGGAGAAGAATAAATTGTATTCTAGTTTTATGGATTTGCACAGGCGTATGATAAGGATTAATAGGGAAGCTGCTATGGAGCTGGTGTTTATGTATGGATATTGGTGGTGAAGCTGTCTGAATTGGAAATAAAAAAATATGTAATGACCGATAGTGAGCGCTGTGAAGAATAAATACAGCGAAGCTGATTGGTTTAATATTAATAGAGATGTTGAGTAAGGGATGTCGTTTGTCTCCATTGGTTTACCTTCATTTGTAATCGGTGGGGTTGTGATGAATAATCAAAGTGGAGGTCAGGGGATGGTGTTCGAGAATGATTGGAGAATGGAAGGGTGAGTGAGGGTTCCTACCTATTACATGCGGCATGATCTGGATTTGTGGGGAATCGTGAAGAGAGTTTGAGAGGATTGGGTAGAGAGATTTGGTATGTGTATGGGTAAAAGGAGAGGTTTGAAAGTAAACGTCGATTAAGAGTTAAGGTTTTGTGGAGATGAGGACAAAGCTTCGTGAGAAAGTATGTTAGATGGTAAAGCGATGGAAAAAGTGTCGAGAGTGAGTAAAGGGGTGGACAACTGACAGCCAAAATGTTGAAGGACATGTAAAACTTGTTGCAAGCACAGAATGTTTGCATGCAACATTTTGCAACATTTTTTGGGGTTTTCAAGCTTGACGTATTTTGGTGTCAGGTTATGGGTTTAAGGTCCGGGTGAGAAGCTCGAATTTGAGGTCTGAACGTTTGGAGTTTACCCGCCAAAAAGGGGGCACTTTTGGTTCCTAAAGGTTTTCAACTGACCAGGTAGATCATTTTTGATGTATTCCAGATCGATTTATTCGATGTGTTTTTTTTTTTTTACACGCAAATACGATCGTTTAAGTCGTCTTTCTACGTGCTCTGTTGGCTTTTTACATTAAGAGCTTCACAGTCACAAGAAAATAAATTACTATATATTAGCATTCGATTATGTGTAATGTGAATGAGCCAGTTTGTGATCGGTGGACAGCGCGATTTCTTCAAAAAGTTATAAGGCGGTATCGCTTTCATCACTTGGCATGATGGGTTATTCGTGTGTTGTTAATCTGATCACACGCAAAATTGTCAAGTCGCTGTAAGATGTATATAGGGGGTACCTCCCCCCGAAGCGAAGGTGCAGTATGGTGCTTACGCCCTTTTACCGCTTTCACTTTTCGGTAAAGATTAGGTTAACGATTCCCATTGCACAGGTAGATCCAGCGAGTTTTGGGTGACCGTAGGTCATCTCCTAAGTGGAGCTGCCCCCTTGCGCCCACGGTCAAATGTCGCCCGGAAACATGTAGGCTTAAGTATGCGGCCTAAATTGGATTGAGCTATATGATGAGTAATCTCGTCGGAGACGAGATTACGTCAATCTTTCCCCGTGAGGGATAAGCTACCCCCTAAAAAAATGTCAATTAATTCAGAAGATTGAAATTGGAGAACGGATAGAGGACTTTTGGAGTCTGTGAGCGGGATTTGGAGTCGATTCAGGTTCGGAGTCCAGAAACCCCACCCGGAGGGGGGTCCCGCTTGAAAAAAGAAGAACATGGAATGCAAAACACGAGGAAGAAGAA
>JABUQX010079196.1:15000-20000 GCA_015478945.1 Trachelipus rathkii | reverse complement strand
TAATATATATGTAGAGTAGTATATATATATATATAGTATATATATATATATAAATATATTATAGTATATATATATATATAGTATATATAATATATATATATATAGTATATATATAGGTATATATATATTATATATATAGATATAGATATATAATAGGTATATATATATATAGTAAATATATATATATATATTATATATATAGGTGAGTGAGAATATATATATATAATAATATTATATATATATATATAATATAATATATATATATATATAGTATATATATATATATTATAATATATATAGTGAGTGAGTATATATAGTGAGTGAGTGTATATATATATATAATAATATTTATAGATTATAATATATATATGGAGCAGGAGTTAATTATCCTCAGCATATAATCTTGAACTAAACAAAGATATTCTCACCCACTAGAACTATAAGGTATGTAGGAACAATTTGTCGCCTCCCTACCTTTGATAACTGCTTTTGAGGAAAGAGGAATGCTATGTTTGTCAACAATTAGACCAAATCAACTGAATTTTAAGGCAGAGAGGAAGCTAAAGTCGGAAGGTAGAGGAAACTACGGTACTTGTGTCGAACAAAGGACAGACAGCATCGCAGTAAAAGGGTTGGACAATAAGCCTTTCATGGTTTTAAATTGATTACGGTGTGATCCAGTAAGGTAAATGCCGTCGATGGGAGCTCTAAAGTTAGATATCGCTCAGCATATTGTTCCGTTGAAACTAAACCAAAGGAGTATTCCTCAAACACAAAAACTTATAATATTTTATGACAATTGTTCACCTCGCCTATCTTTGATAACCGCTTTGGAGGAGAGATGATTGCATCGTTTGTCAACAATTAGAACAAATCTACTGAATTTGAAGCAGACAGAAGCTAAGCTTGGAAGTAGAGGAAAACTACGTACTGTGTCGAAACAAAGGACAGTCAGCATACGCAGTGAAGTGGTGGACAAAAGCCTGTTTCATGTTTCAAATTTATGCGGTGATCCAGTAGGTAAATGGCCGTCGATGGGACTCTAAAGTTAGTATATCCTCAGCATATGTTCTTGAACTAACAAAGGATATTCCTCAACACTAGAACTATAAGGTATTTATGACAATTGGTTCGCCTCCCTACCTTTGATAACTGCTTTGGAGGAAAGAGGAATGCTATGTCTGTCAACAATTAGACCAAATCAACTGAATTTTGAAGGCAGACAGGAAGCTAAAGTCGGAAGGTAGAGGAAACTACGATACTTGTGTCGAACAAAGGACAGACAGCATCGCAGTGAAGTGGTTGGACAATAAGCCTGTTCATGTTTCAAATTATGCGGGTGTGGATCCAGTAGGTAAATGCCGTCGATGGGACTCTAAAGTTAGTATATCCTCAGCCAGCATATGTTCTTGAACTAACAAAGGATATTCCTCAACACTAGAACTATAAGGTATTTATGACAATTGGTTCGCCTCCTACCTTTGATAACTGCTTTGGAGGAAAGATGAATGCTATGTTTGTCGACAATTAGACCAAATCGACTGAATTTTGAAGGCAGACAGATAGCTAAAGTTGGAAGGTAGAGGAAACTACGATACTTGTGTCGAACAAAGGACAGACAGCATCGCAGTGAAGTGGTTGGACAATAAGCCTGTTCATGTTTCAAATTATGCGGGTGTGGATCCAGTAGGTAAATGCCGTCGATGGGACTCTAAAGTTAGTATATCCTCAGCATATGTTCTTGAACTAACAAAGGATATTCCTCAACACTAGAACTATAAGGTATTTATGACAATTGGTTCGCCTCCCTACCTTTGATAACTGCTTTGGAGGAAAGAGGAATGCTATGTTTGTCGACAATTAGACCAAATCGACTGAATTTTGATGGCAGACAGGAAGCTAAAGTCGGAAGGTAGAGGAAACTACGATACTTGTGTCGAACAAAAGACAGACAGCATCGCAGTAAAGGGATTGGACAATAAGTCTGTAAATGTTGTTTCAAATTATGCGGGTGTGGATCTAGTAGGTAAATGCCGTCGATGGGACGCTAAAGGAAATAAATATATCGAAATTGCACTGCCCTTTGCCACCAATGAGTACAATAAATATATGGGGGGCGTCGATTTGTCCGACATAATAATTGAATTGTACAGGACAGATTTTAAATCAAAGAAGTGGTACATGAGGATTTTTTTACCTGCTGGACTTGAGAGTAGTAAACGCCTGGCTGTTATACCGCCGTGTAAACTTCAATAAGGGTAAGCTCTACCAGTTATGCAACTTCAAGGGCGACATAGCATCTGGGCTGATATGTGCCGGAACTAATAAAAGAGGAAGATCTTCAAATTCCCCACAAATTCCGAAAAAGAGAAAGCTGGTTGCTGTTCGCCCTGCAGTCTGTAAGGCTTGATGAGGTAAACCATTTACAAGATTGGGGTCAAGAAAGGAAACGCTGTAAGCATTGCATAAAAAACTATGAACATAATGCATAAAGTGCGACGTATATTTGTGTTTTACAAGGGAGAGAAACTGTTTTATCGGTTTTCATTCCAGGTAAATATTTTAGATATTGGAATGACCACACCTCGCTTTGAAAGCCCTCCACCGCTTATGGTCTACTCCAATGATCGCTCACGGATTATTTTATATATATATATATATATATATATATATATATATATATATAATAACTATAAATTAACAAATATATTTTTATATAATAATATATATGACATATATATAATATATATATATATATAATATATATATATATATATATAATATATATATTATATTATATTATATAATATATATATATATATATAATATATATATATAATATTATAATATGTATATAATATATATATAATAATAAAATATATATTATATATATATATATTATAATATATATATATATATATATATATATATATAATATATATAAGATATATATATATAATATATATATATAAATATATATATTATATATATTCAATTACTAAAAGTCTAAATTTGAATAAAAAGGAATTGCAGTTTATTTGTTACGACGATCTTAACTCCGTGAGATGCCGTATGGCATCACCCTATTTTTGGGCATAGGGCATAAAAAAAAATCAAAACGCCTTATTAGAGGTCTAATGAAGATATTAAAAACAAAAAAATTTTTTATTTATAAGCGGAATCACTCACTCGCATCAAAGGCGTAATAACACTTTTTCCATTATCAGTAACCACGCCCGAACGAAATCTAAATGTAGGTGCTTGAATACACTTTGATATTGAAGCACTTATGTTATCACCTGTATGAGATTCATCACATGGAATGCATCCGATACAAAAAAACACGCAATTTCCAAGTTTCATCGATTGAGTGTGAAGTTAGGGCTAAAAACTGACTTTGATTTTTGGTGCATGTCCATAAATCGAATGTTACATTAAAGTGATTAAACTTACCATCTTCGGACTGGCTTGACAACATACTTTGAATTTTTTGTCTCATGTCATCGTACAAACAATTTATATGATTCGTTGCAATTGCTCTTCGTGTCGGGGCTTGATATTCAGGATCGAGAATATTTAAGAGTTCCTTTTATAAGTTTTTGATATTGTTTTTTATATTAATTTATATTTTTTATATATATATATATATATATATATATTAATATATATATATATATAATTATATATATATATATATATAATTATATATTAATATAATATAATAATATAATATATATATATAATATATTATATATAAATATATTATATAATAATATATATAAAATATATAGTATATATATATATATATATATAATATATTTTTATATATATATATATATATATATATAATAATATATATATAATATAAGTATATATTATATATATAAATATATTATATAGAATTTTATTGTAGGATTGTGTGAATTATTGTGTTTTTATTGTGGTAGGTTGTATGTGAGTGAGTGTATGAGTATTTAGTAGTGGTGTATTATATGAAGTGAGCGAAGAGAGTATTGTGATGTAACGGGAGCACGGTATGTATAACTCGGTCTCAAATGCTTATCACAGGGTGACGTGTGAATGTATCGATAAGATGAATTTGTGTAGGGTTGATATTTTTATTGTTTGTTTTGTTTTGATTATGTATTATTCGTTCAGGTAGGATACGGGGTGCGTTAGGTAGTTTCAGTGAAGTTGGTAAGAATGTGATAGGAGCTTACTATATGGATAGAGCATGTGAGTGGATCTGGAGTACCTGAGTATATATATTATGCTCGCTTTATAATTTTCTCAATTGTCGTGGTATTGATTTTTATAATGTTCTATAGCTGATTCTGTGTGTGATGAATGTGTGATATGTAATGTATTCGGTATCCTAATCTAATCTTATATATATGAGATAATGATTAAATATGTGCATTCACTTCTGTGATTGATTTCTGTTTTGAGTATTTGAGTGAGTTCGGCGTTCTGTGTCACCGTCTATCAGTGCGTTTATTATATGTGGTGTAGTATATATATTTGGTATATATGATGTTGGTGTGAGTTTATGTAGTAGTTAGATGATTTATAGTAGATTATTGAGTTTGGTAATTTTATATATGGTATTATTGTATGTCTGATTAGTTATGGGTAAGGGTATGTTTTTGGTGTGTAGTTTGGCAGTATATGTGAGGTTTGTTATGAGTTTTATGTTTGGAGGGTGTAATGTGAATTGTTGAGTAAGCTGTAATAGTTAGAGCAGCACACGGTTAGGTAGCTGTGAGAGAGATTAGTAAAGAGTGGTTGATTCTGTGTTACCATCTATAGAAGTAATATATATGGTGCTGACTGCATATTTGTAAAGTAATTAATAATTTGTATATTATATTATTTAGAACTATTCTCTTACTGCGTAATTCAAATTCCATATTATATACTACTTGGATGTTGTACGGCTAACGTTTTCTATGATTAGGAAATAAATTAAAAGATGACTTCAATATTTTTAATGTAATTTA
>JABUQX010079196.1:7500-10000 GCA_015478945.1 Trachelipus rathkii | reverse complement strand
AAAGCAAAAATGGGAATCAGGAAGTGACCTACGAGGCAAAAAAATAATGGTTAGCGGGGTATGAGAGATAATAAATATATTACACTGTTACAAAATAAATGAATAAAGGCAAATTATTAGTAAATATAAATATAGATATAAATATAAATATAAATATGAATATAAATATAAACAAATATTAACATAATATACCCGGAACCAAAAATTGTGGTTCCGGTACAATCCCTAGTCTAGACAGACAAAGCTTTAAGGAGTTACTATACATTTCATCAAAAGATATTATATTCATGTTTAATGATAAATTTTATAAACAAGTTGATGGTGTCGCTATGGGCAGTCCTTTAGGTCCAACTCTTAGTAACATCTTCATGTGTTTTTATGAAAAAATTTGGTTAAATGAATGTCCAGGAGATTTCAAACCTATATTTTATAGGAGGTATGTGGACGACTCCTTTCTTCTTTTTAAGTCTGAAGATCATGTTGATAAGTTTTTGCAATATGTCAACTCTAAACACCCGAATATAAAATTCACTGTTGATGTAGAACAAAATAATTCTTTGGCATTTCTGGATATCAATATATGCAAGGACAACAACAAATTTCACACCAGTGTCTTCAGAAAATCGATATTTACTAGATTGACAACAAAATTTTATTCTTTCATTGCTCATATTTTTAAAATTAAACTTAATTAAAAACTCTTTTCGACAGGAGATAAAAAATTTTATCATCTTATGTATTTTCTACAAAAAACTTGATTTCCAGAAATAACATTATTTCTGAAGAATGGGTTCCCAGAATTTATTATTGACTCAACTTTTCGAAAATTACTTTCAGCAAAATTTAAAGACAAATCTCAAGCTAAATTAACAGCTCCTAAGGATATTTTGTATATGAGGTTGCCTTTTCTGGGGAGAATGAGTTACGAAATTCGTCGTAAAATTGACGTAGTTTTAAAAACAAACTTTCCACAGTTTAAATTTAGATGTTAGATTTTGAGTGAAAACAAAATTTGGAAATATTTTAATTCAAAATAAACTCCCATTTCCTTTATGCTCATCAGTAATATATAATTATAAGTGCGGTGACTGTGATGCCACCTATACATAGGAAAGACAATACGAAGTCTTTCCCCACACGTATTGCTGAGCATAAAAGGTATTTCATTTAGAACTCTAGACCATTTACATTTCATCCTCCCGTATTTCATCTATAAATGCTTCATTCTCTTCAGGGAAGGTTCACCATTATACGAGGATACCCAATTTTGGATATTCTCCCCAAATGAGGAACCCGATTCTTCAGTTGTTAGAAATTTCCTAATATATTTAAGCGATCTCAAACCGACCTTAAATGAATAATCAACTTTTATACAGTCTTTTTTAATACTGAAGTGAGATTTTGTTTAAATCATGAACTCTTAACTGCATAATATTGTAATCATTAATTTATCTTATATGATTAATTTATTTTAACTTTAATTATTTTTAATTATTATTGATTTCATATAATATTTTTATTTAAATTTTATTTTATTACATTGTATGCCTTGAAAATGGGAAGAAGTATTCTTACCCGAAACTAGTCGGCTAATAAATTATTTAAAATGTTTAAATTCGTTTTGGTGATACTCGCTATTATAAAATTCCGCCTCAGTTATCGAGGTTCTATTTCTAAAGTTCTTCTAACAAAATATGGAAGACCAGTTCTGAATAAATTTAGGAAACTTGAAAAAGAGATGATTAAGGAAACAAAATTTCAACTCGACCTTTTATTTTTAAAAACTTGTAAAGTAAACAAAATTTTCCCGAAGTTCATATATTTTAAACTATGGAATAAACGAATGTACGGTTCAAGATCATACAAGAAATGTCAAATGATTCTTCTGAATAATGAAATAATAAATAAAGAGAAGATGATTAAAATTACATCAACAAATGTTAAGAAATTTTCTGCTGACTTAAAACTAACTCTTTCTTGCCTTGACTTCATATTTGCTAATCGTATTTTATCTAGAACCATTGACGGCACTTCTACTACTATTAAGAAAGTACATGATAAAAAACTTTTATCTTTAGGAATTTCTTCACGTAATGAAATCATTGATCCAAATTCAGTAATTTTTAATTACAGTTCCTTTCAGTTTAACGAAAGTACTAAGAACACTCTTGCCAAAGGTTTAAATTTTGAAGTCATTTGCAAATATTTGCTCCATTTTGAGAAGCTATTAAGAAAATTATATATATCTCCAATGTATAAATTTTCGGAAGAGAAACAGAAAACTATATTTAATGACATTAGAAATTTAGCTTTTACAACCTTTCGCAAATTTAACCCTAAGAAGTCTGTTCATGTATTTTCTAAAGAAGATTTTAAAAATTTAAAGGAGCTTTCTGATAACAAAGATATAATAATTACTAAACCAGACAAAGGAGTTGGCGTCGTGATTCTGGATAAAAATGACTACATTGATAAAGTGTTAACTATAATTTCTGATACA
>JABUQX010079196.1:0-2500 GCA_015478945.1 Trachelipus rathkii | reverse complement strand
TCGGGCTGAGCCCAATTTTCACCCGCCCCCTAAAAATGGATATAAAATTCGAATTTTTCAGCCGATTTTGACATATCTAACACCAAACTGTAAGCTTTTTTACCTGCATAAACGTCGTTTTCCAGTGTTTTTCTGTCTGTAGTCATTGTTTTGGTATTTTAAATTTTTGAAAATTTAGGTTTTTGACATTTGTCGAACTCCTCCTAAACTATTTTTCGAAATGACTTCAAACTAAAAAATACAAAGAGGTGACTATTATCTAAAAAGTGTAGCAGGGGAATTTTGATATTTGACCCATATCTGAGCATTTGGTCAATTTTCAAAACCTACTATTTTTGGGTTTTGAAATGAAAATTATAATATTTTTTCCCCTGTTTATCCGATCTGCATAAAATTTTCATGACATTTGTAGTCGGGGAGATGTACATTTTTATTTAGATAATTCATTGTATAGCAGTAGTTTGGATTTTTTCTTTGGAACAAATTTTCAAAAAAAAAATTTTTGGAAATTTTTAAAAATTTTCTTGAGTATACAAAAAAATTATATATAATAAAAAAAATATATCTTGCCCACTATACAAGCCCTGAAAATTGGATGTTGATCGGATAAGTAGAAAAAAATTTAAATCAAATATTTCACTTTTTCCAAAAAATTTTAATCGCTCAAAAAAGTGAAATTTGATATAATTTTTTTTTCTACCTATCTGATCAACATCAAATTTTCAGTGCTTTTATAGCCTGGCAAGATATCATCTTTTTTACTGAAGATAATTTTTTTGTACACTCAAAAGAAAATTTTAAAAATTCCAAAAAAATTTTTTTTGGAATAGTTTGTTCCAAGAAAGAAAATCCCAAACTATGCATATACAATTGAAATTATTCTAAGTAAAAAGATGTGCATCTCTCCCGACTACAAATGCCTGAAAATTTCATGCGGATCGGATAAACAGAAAAAAAATATTCCAATTTTCAAATTTCTAAAACCCAAAAATAGTAGTTTTGCAAAATTCTGTTCCTACACTTTTTAGTTAATAGTCCAATCTTTGTATTTTTCAAGTTTGAAGTCATTTCGAAAATAGTTAGGAGTAGTTTTGACAAATGTCAAAAACCTAGATTTTCAAAAATTGAAAATACCAAAAACAATCGACTTATGGCTAAATACATAGGAAAAACACTGAAAAAACGACGTTTTAGAGCGTCATAAACTACAGTTTGTGTTATATATGTCAAAATCGGACTGAAAAATTTGTTCGAATTTTATGTCCATTGTTAAGCGAGGGGGTGAAAATTGGGCTGTAGGTTGAAGAAAAAATAGGGGCCCACCCCTTAACTAAATTCTTTTCTCCAACAACATCTTATGGTTCGATGGAGCATGTTCTCCCTTCATTCAACAAGAGGGACAATGCGTACCAGAAATGGAAAAACTCTCGTCTCCTATCAATATTGTTAATTTCCATTCTGCTCAGAATCGTTGCAGGGATTTATTCGACAGGCTAAGTGCACTTTCACTAAAAGAAATTGTGCACATCTATTGGTATCCTTCTGCATAAAAAATTTTCTGCCGCTTCTGCTAAAAACATCTCTAATTAACTTTTATAAATCTGTGTCTTTCCTTCTGCTTATGTCGCTCTAACGGATTTCTATCTAACTCTAATTCTGAAGAAGACTAGATCTCTTCGGCTTCTTTTTTCATTCTAATTCTACCCTGTGGAAGATTCCGGCTCCCTCCCTGTTCGCTTCTCTCCTTAGCTTTTCCCATATACCATCTGTGTATTACACATGCATTAGTGTAAGAGATTCCTGAGAACTATAAATCATGAAAGCTAGTGGCTTTTGATCTGTTTATTTACTCCGCATGTTATGAGGGAGTTTGGCTTGCTGAGTGCTGCGCTTGTACTCGTTCAACGTATACTCATACCACAGTGCCTTATTACTTAATACTTTCCTTAAAGCTGGAAGCGCGCATCATGTGCCAACCAATCCCGAAGAAAGTGTGTAGCTGCTCTGGATCCTTCAATCTATTTCCCACCAATAGGTACTCCTCATTTGGTATTCAAACTAAAATCTTGTGTAACCTCTTAACATATTTCTTGTGATTAACTGGAATCTCATTCCTTCTTTCATGATCATTAGTTTGACTTTCACACCCCGAGGTTATCTTGGTGATATTCGTTTCCTATCTAACTTATTTTATGTCTTTCTACCGTTAGGAATATGGGGAGAATTGTTGTTGTGGACGCTTGATAGATCAAGAGTTTTTGATCTGGTATGGCAAGCTCCACTACTCTCAAAGCTCCCTTCCTTGGATTTCTCTTCCCTTTTTCCTCCTACTCTGTCAAATTTTCCCTCGATAACTCCATATCAGGCCATCGTTGACGGAGCACTTCTTTCCTCCTTTATTGATAATTGTGCTTTCCTTAGGCTTCTCATTTTATATCAAACTTTTTCTTACCTTTCAACAACGTGAACAACTTGGCTGATTTCTACTCCGTTCACTGGG